>CM066033.1:764755540-764844757 GCA_033557465.1 Ichthyophis bannanicus
AGGCAAGATCAAACAATGATGTAGGTTTACAGTAGGGCAAGGCAGAGGAGATCAATGTGGGGGTGTGGATTGGGGGGTCTTAGGCTTCGGTTATTACAGGGGAAATTTGTTTATTTTTTTGTTCATCAAATTTTTCAATCAACAATCTAGCGGATGACATGTTCAAACTAATAAACCCAGGACTCAACTACAGGGGCTGTATAATTGGCATAGAGGAGGAGAGGTTGGGCATGCCAAAAGACACCAACTATATTGCATAACCGTATGAGAAGGAATGTAACTGGCCACATACACAAAGGAGGGCTCTGATGGGAGGGGGGTTTATTAGGTGCACATATAGGCTATCCATGCTTTGCCATTATCACTTTCACACAGTGGGCTGACATGCAGCCATCAAGGTCAGGTCAAAAGCAAACATCGGGGTGTGGTTTAGCGGACATAACGCAGACATTGAGAGATATGTTTAGCAACTCAGTAGCACACAGCGGTTAATGTTAGTCAAGGTATGAGATATACACACACGGAAATGTGTTTGGACAGAGGATCCCGGAGGTTGCCCCGGCATATTTCCATGTGTGACAGCAATTGACAGCGGGGTAGCAGACCACAGTGGGACACCAGTACACACAGTGAAGGGCCATTGGGAGCAAACATGGGGAACCCAGGATAATACTGCAGCCTTGGAGTGATTTGGAAACACGGTAGGGAGAAAACACTTATGTTCAACAGTGTGTGCGACAACAGGGAGGTGAGGGAGGGACAGACAGAGTACGGACCCCTGTAGGGTGGCAAAGACATGTCGGGGCTGCCTCTCACATGGGAGAGACGGGTACAGTGTGATGGTGAACAGTGAGTCTGTAAAGGATGTTGGGGGGGGGGGGACGCTGGGGACAGTAAGGTGCAGTGTGTATTGCACAGAAATAAAATGACATTTTTATGTTTCCATGGTGTTTCCCAATGCACAGTACATAGTTGTTGAAGCTCCTGGTGCTGTGGTGCATTGGCAGGGACTGTACATCAGCCAACATGCTGTGGTCTGGGGTAGGTGGACCTACAGCTATATTGTCTGTGCCAGAAGTCAGGGGGAACACATGTCCTCGGTGATCTTCCTATTGTCCAGATGTTGTGGTTCACCTCTTTTTCCCCTGCACCTCCCTAAACCATATTTTGCTGTTGGACACACATATCCCTATGTGTTCCTATTCCAGTATGTCTCAGCAACACTGTCTCTGGGACATGTCCAACAGAGCTGTATGTGTGTGGAGGTTGTAGGGTTATGGGTGGTGGCCTACACGTGCACCCTTCCCTGACATGTACCATGAGCCAACACTAGGGTATCATTGCATTTCACAGGGCCTTTATGTGTACAAATCTCCACTTGTGGACATACAGGCCATATGCTACTGCTGGCACGCTGTGCCCTTAGCATACTGTGTGTGTGTGTGTGTGTGTTCTTGTGTTGGCTGTGGATGCTACAGTGTTCAGGCTTTTTACATTATCATGTGTTGTGAGGGGTCTGTACACCTGGGGGGCGCTGGTGACTGTGCTATCTCTACCTTACTGGTGTTTACCGTGTAACCATTGTGGACATGTGTTGTGTGTTGGGAACAGAACTGTGTCTTGTGTTCTGACCTACCACTGTGGACCTGCTTTCTGTATCGCAGATATTGGCGTGACATGGTGACATGGAGATTTTACATATTTCGCTGACATTGTGTCCCTTCACTGTGACATGTTATGGCCTTTGAGTGGCTCAGAGGATCCAAGACATACACCTGATGCAAGCACAAGGTAGTTTGCACCTTTGTTGTTTTGGAAATGACATCAGCCTTTACATGTTAATGAGTTACTGTTTGTGTCATATACATTCATGTTGGCTCTCTGTTCACGAACGCTGATGCACATAGGATGGAGCTCTGAAACTCCTGAGTCACATGGGCATGGACAGAAACATATCCACGTGACACCCGTGTGTATGCTTCCAATTGTAAATGTCCCCAACATGCAATGTTTATTGTGTTGTGATCATGTCATGTTTGCCTGTGTGTCCCTTCATTATATGTTTCCTAATGATTGACTCTCTGCAATTTGTGCTGATGTTGCAAGGCGCATACCAATACAATATTTCTCCTCTTCTGACACAGGGCAGAGAACAAACCAGACACATCTCTTACAGTGCATGTGGCATCGCCATCACCCACCTGTTGGGGGACACAACACCATGGAACTTTCCCTGGAAAATGGTGCCATTGGATGTTTGACCTCTGCGAGTGTGACACATGCCTAGGATGGACAGTATTACTTTTGTATTGCTACTTTGCCCATGACAGACCTGTCCAACACACTGTTGCTGCCGTGCTTTGGTTGGGAGTCGTGCTCATCGCAGGAGACACACAGGACCTTTCATGTACTGTGGCATATTGAGATGTGACACTTGACTATGCATGCCCAGGTTACAAGGATAGTCTTAAACTGACGTGTTGGATTGCAGATACACTTTGGACTTTGCACACTGTGTACTGGTCCCCACGTGTGAATCAGGGACTGCCATTGTCATTGTATTTTGCTCATTCCTCCACAGTTGTTTATTTTTGGCCATGTGTGTGACATGGAACACAGGATATGCTCATCTGTTTGTTTCAACACAAGCATACAGCCATAGTTGTGGCATAGGGGTAGCGATGGAGAGGTCCTGTTGTCTACATCCACCTAATCTCCACCTGGACATGATACAGGTTTTGCCACAACACCGCTTTAATGCACACCAGCATCCTGGATTGATGTTTTCAATCACCAAGGGTCTTTGCGTGCATGTGTGGCATCACTGAATCATGTTGAAATATCAACAGACGTGACACTCTGCATTGATTTACAAACCTTGCATTGCATGTCTGCACAGTCCTATTTATCCCCTGAGGTAACGACACTCACATTGTCACGTTATATTTGGAGTGTCGCAGTGTGAGTGTCCATTGTCTTCCTTCAATTGTGCATTCCATGTACGGTGATATCTGTGTACTGACACTGTCTAGACACCAACTGGTGCAGGGGGACCTCCTGCATGGTGTTATCTCTGCATGTTTCTGCAGGTAGTTTTCATTTGAATTCTGTCTGTGTTCATGTGCCGCTGCTACCTGTTAGCATATCTTCATTGTGCATTTGATGATTGTTTAGGGTTACATTGCTGCAGCTTGGATTCCTATATCAGGCATTATGTGATAGCTGTAACATTATTTTCAATCTGTGGTTCTAAAGTTACAACGTTTCAACAACATATGCTGTTTTCATTTGTGTGCCTCCTGTGTTGCCAGATAGATATATTTTAGGGAACAGATCATCATTGATGTGTGTTGATCCCTCATCATGCACCGCCTACTGTCTACATGCACTCATATGTGAGTAACACATTTAAGGCATGCGGCAGCATGTGGGGGGTGGGGGCCTAATGCATAGTGCTGTACATTATGTCTCCTGCCCTTCATTTGTAGATGGGCCAGTGACCTTTCTGTCTTTCACCTTGGATCCACTCACCTTGATATTATGATGGCGGGATCTACACTAACTGTGAAGATGAACCCAAATAAACCTATGTGTTTGATATACATTTGTCTCTGCTGCTGCTTGATCATGGTGACAAACGTGCAATACAATGTGTGCCTTTGAGTCAGTCCTGACTCCTTGTGACCCAGAGACTCCAGGGTTTCCTTGTCAGTGTCACTGGATGTAGATTGTCAGGTCTTTCTTCGAAGGTAATGGAGGGTTACGTGACTTGACCAAGGCCACATGGAGTGCTAGTGTGAATTGAGCCCTGGTTGCTTGGTGTCCAAGCCAGTTTTCTAACCAGTAGGCTACTCCTCCACTCTTTGAGCACATTGACACTTGTATCTACTGATTTGCTGGTCATGTACATGGCCCACCTGTGCTCACATCCTTGTATGGTGGCAGCTGTGTATCTGCCAGACATTTTCCACATCACTGGGTATTACAGGTTCCCATACACACCCTCCCTTTGGGGTAATTTGTTTTGCATTGTGCTCAGTGTGCTGTTTGTGGGAGTGGTTAGAGGCATGTGTTATAACTCCCTAGTTTGCATGTTTGATACCCACATGTGGTTTATCTTTTTATTTTCTGTTGTGCTAACTGGATGTTTGACCTCTGCGAGTGTGACATATGCCTAGGATGGACAGTATTACTTTTGTATTGCTACTTTGCCCATGACAGACCTGTCCAACACACTGTTGCTGCCGTGCTTTGGTTGGGAGTCGTGCTCATCGCAGGAGACACACAGGACCTTTCATGTACTGTGGCATATTGAGATGTGACACTTGACTATGCATGCCCAGGGTTACAAGGATAGTCTTAAACTGACGTGTTGGATTGCAGATACACTTTGGACTTTGCACACTGTGTACTGGTCCCCACGTGTGAATCAGGGACTGCCATTAGGTACCAGCAGGTTCATCACCTCTACACACACCCTTCCCTCTCTTTACTGTACACCAAGGTGTGCCCTCTATGCTGCCTAGCCATCAGATCTGTTACATAGGTCTCTTTCTTTATGGTGTTTACATGGCAGTGCACTTGGGGGTTTTGTATTGCTGTGGTTCAGCTGGTGTGTGGTACACCTGTTTGCATGTTGAATTCTCTCCTGTCCTGTTCCAGATTTTTCACCAGCTCCACAGAGCATCCTCTGCTGCCCTTGGGGTTTAGTTTCTTTCCTCTTTTGCATGCTGTATCCACTGCATAACATTTCATTGTGTGTGTGCATGTGTCTCTGGTCCCAATTACAGACTGTGATCTGATCTGTACACAGCAGATCTGCATGTGCATTTGGTCATGGTTACTGTTGGGGGTTTGCCTGTCCTGACAGCCAGCAGGCGTCTTGTGTGATGCCCTGCACTATTTTGTATGCAGCCTTTGCTAATGAGCTCACGTTGGTGGTGTGGCCTACCGGTTTGTGCATTGCCATTTGTGGTAGTGGTCATAGGTGTGATTCCTCTCTGTTCTCTTTGATTTGTATGCTTGTCCTGCAGAACTAGTTTTCATTTGTGTGACAGTCATATCTGTGCATATCTGTGCTGTGAGCACATTATACCCTCATCAGAGTTGTGAACCATCCTTCTGTCCATCTTCTGTCTGCCAGCTGTGTGCCATCCTACCCTGATGTGCATGTTGCTACCCCACGTCCTGCACTCCTACACATTCCTGCATTGCAGCTCTCCCTGGTTGCCTCTCCTGTGTGTGCTCTGCATAGCACTGCTACTCCATTGTCATCCTGATATTTCACCTATCCTGCCATTTCAGGCTCCTCTGCTGCACACATCTTCCCATCCTCTGTCACACACTGTCATTATAGCATGGTACATTACCATCACTCTGTGCATAGCTACAGCTGCCCCCGATATGTTTGTCCATTTTTCTAGCTGCCACATGGGCTGGAGCTGATTTGTGTGGTCCATCAGCTGTGATCTACGTCCTTCTTTTACTTATGCATTGTCTTTCCTTTCTGCTCTGTGCAGTGTTTGGGTTACGTGTGTGTTTGGCACATACCTCTCTTGCCCTTCAAATTGGGGGACCTTACTGCTCTTGGCCAACGTTTTTGGATTCACCTATACATCCTTGGGGCATCTTACACCACACCTTTGATTCAGGCAGCTTATGGGGTGCCTACTATGGTGCCTTGGGAGTTGGCAAACTTTCAACCTGGCCTCTGGGGAACATTATAACTAGCCTTTTCTGATGTGGTTGTTTAGGATGTGCCTTGTGGTGCACCCTAAAAGGTGCATTAATTTATGGCACTAGGGTGGGGTTCTTTTTAGATGGCAGCACAGATTGTTGTACAGTTGCAAGCAGAAAAAGGAATTACCTCAGCCACCCTTATTCATTAGGTACACTGGGGATTTGAACTCATGACCCCTGCACTATCAGTAAGTGTCTTAACCATTGTGCTACACTGCTGCTCCTTTTTGCATGTCAGCGCACCTACTTAAGATTTTCATGCATTAAAATGCACAGTGCTGCCATCAAAAATAGTGCTATGACCTTGCGGGGCCTCATACGGCACCTATAAAGCACACTATAAGGAACATTCTAGGGTGCCTGGGCGGACAGTGCACTTTATAGTATGCCCTCTGGAGTGCCTTATAGGGCGGCTGATGCGGCACCTTATGTTACAGCACTTTGAGAGTGTGTTTGCTAGCAGCACTAATTAAAACAATATTAAATTGCCTCATAATGCAATATTATGCATAACAGGTAGTGCCTCAGTCAGCGTTATTCTTTGGGCACAGTGGGGGATTGAACCCATAACCACTGCACCATCAGTCTGTGTCTTAACCATTGTGCTACACTGCTGTTTCTCTTTGCAGGTCAGCGCACCTACTGAACATTTTCATGCGTTTTAAAATGCACAGTGCTGCCAACAAAAACAGTGCTATGACCTTGCCGTGCCTCATAGGGCACCCTATATGGCGTCCTATAGGCCACCCTTTATGCAACATTGTAGGGTGCCGTGGCGGCCAGTGCACTTAAAAATGTGCCCTCTGGGGTACCTTAAGGGGTGCCGTATGCAGCACCTTATGTTACAGCGCTTTGAGGGTGCGTTTGCTAGCAGCAGTAATTAAAATAAAATTAAAATGCCTCATAATGCAATATGACACATAACAGGCAGTGCCTCAGCCAGCCTTATTCATTGGGCACAGTGGGGAATTGAACCCATGACCCCTGCACCATCTGTTAGTGTCTTCACCATTGCACTGCAGCCCTGTTCCACTGTTTGCTCATCAGCGCGCCTGCTTATGCTTCCCACGCGCGTTTCTCGTGTGCTAATGTGCACGGCACACATTAGCGTGGAGCGCACAAGAGCGTGCAATAATCCCGGTTTGCTAGGTTAAGACTGAAACGCCCACTCCTTATATGGCATCCTGCACACTAACGCGGCGCGCACGTTAAGAGGGTTTAGTAAACATACCCCATAATATAAACAATAAAACATAAGTACCATAAAAAGCTTTTTAATAATAAATAAATACATAATACATTCTTAAGAACATGTAAAAAACATAGCCACAAGGATAGTTATTTAAATTAATGCTAAACCTATGTTGAAATAGATCAGAAACATGTAAAATTCATAAGATAACAACAATGGAACATAAAAACTTCAAAATAATATGAATACATGTAGGATAAATAAATGTTCAAATCATTAAAACAAGAACTTAGGGAAGTATTGGGTAGTGGTTCATAATGTGAAACCTTGCATTGTGTAACCATAGTTTGGATTGTTCTTTCTTAGGTGCATAACTGCACTTGTCCACATTAAATTTAATCTGCCATTTGAGCATCCAGTCTTCCAGTTTATCAAGGTCCTCTTGCAATTTTTCTCAGTCCTCTTGTGCTTTAACAACTTTGAATATTTTTTGTCATCTGTAAATTTGACTACTCACTCGTTATTCCCATTTCGAGATCATTTACGAATATGTTAAATCATAGAGGAGCAGGGACCATCTATTACATGTGTGTTTACAGCACTGTGTGGACCTTGTCACACTTATCATATCAGCAGTAGTAGGGACTGCAGTAGTAGCAGTGGTGCATGTACATCAGATCAGTGCAATGAGCCACCTCCCTGTGCCTGAACTCCCACCCACTATGTGCAGCTGTCATTGCAGGCAGATATATGGTACCTTAGGGGGCCCTTATGAAGGGGACCATGAACTGTAGATTTAAAGCATAAGCAAAGCAGTTGTGGATTTGTGGTAATGCTGGAACTCCTTCCACAACACCTAGCTGGATTCAAGATGGGCCTGGAGGATGGCAGAGCATGGTTTATGTTGGGTACCCATATCTATCATGCATCAGGTGACATGATGGTCACCTGTGCATGGCCATGTAGAGCAGTGTGGCAGCTTTTAGTGTCCCTATAACTGGCTCATGTCCCTCTATGTTCTTTGTCAGAGCACCCTCTCCAGAATTTAGCATCAATATCCCTCCAGGATGAGGCCAGCTTTGGCCCAGTGGTTTAGGGCATTGTTCATGTAACCTGGACAGACAAGGTTTTATTCCTACAAGGGTTCTGGCCATTGGCCCTTGCAAATCTGGCTCCCTTCAGGGGACACATGTTCCTGTCTTGCACTGGATTGCAGCATTTGTGGCTACAGAGGTACTGCAGCTGGGTCTGGTGTCACGTATGATTCTACCACCACATGCCTGATGGCCCTATCTGGGTGACATTTCCCTCAGGTTCACTTTTGTGGCATAGCTGTGTGTTGTGCCCTGCTCCCCACCTCCTGTCTGTTAGGTGTGGCTGTGCGGTGCATTGTCTGATCTCATAGGCTGCATACCAACCACTGGGCAGATCCTTCACACTAGCAGTGCCTCTGATGTGATGGAGAAGGGATATGTATTGTCCCGGTGTACATTATTCTATATACCATGGCAACATGACAACTGCTGGAATCTGGCTTCTATGCTTGGCAGACCCATGGTCTGACTGACTCTGTCATGTCATCCGGGCAGAGTGGGGCCTTATTTGTGCCAGCATAGCACTATTGAAGGGCCAATTCATGGTACACTGGTTGCAGGGCTGCTGTTATGTGTACAGACCAGTGTTGCTTGCATGACTGCTGGTGGTGGCACTGCCATATTGCAGCAGACTGAGACCCCTGGTGCAGCTAGCTGTTTGTTTGTGGTTCAGTCATGTGGATTTATGTGCCATGGATGAGTTCTGACTTACCTGCCAAAGCTGCTATCTCTGCTTGGAGGCACTGAATGAAGATCAGGTTCCTGCACCTTTTAGTCTGGAATCTACATTTTAAGGTCTCCATACTGAATTTCCTGTGGGAGGGCTATATGGCATCAGGAGTTCTCTCTTTTGGCTGCACACCTCACCTGAGGCCTGTGCCCCCTCCCCCCCCCCCCATGCACACTGTACCCAACAGACTCAGCCTCATCTGTTCCCGCTGTACCTTCATGAATGCCATCTCCCATCCCTCCACCCATGCCCTTGCAGTACCATCTGCAGGTACATCAGCTAGCCTTTGATTTTGAGGTGCATACACATAGGTTGTAGGCTGACACCCAGTCTCTCGGCAACCACGTTCTCCTCCTTTTCAACACATATCGGTACCCTGCCTCTACATTGGTACTTCTCTCCCCTACCCTCACATCATCCTCGGTCATCTCCTGCTGCCTCCCGTTTTCCATTCCCTTTTTGATCTCTCAGGTGACAGCTGCCCTCTTTGAGTATCAGCCTTTGCCACTTGTCTGGTCAAGTCCATGACACATCCACACATACCGCTATGCTTCCCATGTTATGGAGCTGCTTGCTTTCTTCTCTGGTTGATGGTACAATTTCCTTGAATTGAGCCATACAGGTGCTAAGAACACACATCACTTTGGCCAACATATGATTCCTCAGCTGCCATGTAGCAGAGGTTAGCATTGATAAAAATAAAATCTGATAGTGTGCATTAAGTAAAGTTAGCATGCAATAAGTGCTGCCACTACCCATTCATTTCTTAACTGATGCATATCTTTTAAGGGGCAACCGCGGGTTTCAGGGTCATAATCTCCTGTGTCAGCTCCCCCTTTAGGGCATGGGCTATGTGGCTATTAGCAGGCTGACTGTGTCATGTCAGCTGACATGTGGGTCCTTCCAGGCACTTGTGACAGGACCCTTGCCCCATATGTCTTATCTACACTACCACATGGCAATTTAGTGACACTATGGCTGCTGGGGGATGTGGTCATGGGCCCTACATGGATTTGGTGATTGGCCTGAACAATGTTGTGGCACATTATGGTGCCATGGTTACATGATTACACTCATTCTATGATGCAGCACTACTGTTCCTCACCTCTGTCTGCTGCAGCTGCTCCTAGCCAGCCAATTGCCAAGCCCCTCTCCCACCCATTGCCTTATGCCCAAGGCTTACTCACTCTCACAGCCATAGCTGGATGACCCTCCAGATGTGTGTGGACAGCTGTAGATTGGCTCTACAGTGGCACCTGGGGAACAGAACCCCCTCCAACCTTAGCACCATGCATGCCAGGCCCTCCACCTCTTCATGCTGAAATTTTCCTATATTTTTTGAGATATAACTTTGTCAGTAAGCAGTCCGGGGGGTGGGGGGGGGGGCTTCCTACTTGTAGAGTGTGCCAATGGCAAACCATGCAGTGTGTACTGGGCATTGCAATATTCGTCTTGTGGTACCCGTGCATGAGAGCATGTTTTCACATGGGTACTGCTGCGGCTTATTCTTTGCTGCACAGGTTTCACACCAATAGCCGCGTAAGAACCCAGGATCGTGAGTTTCTGTGCATAGTCTGCCACACAGGCAGACCTTGCACAATATATGGGAAAGCCATAGAGTGCCTTCATACATGGGCATTTTGCATGACATGAGAATTTCCTGGGTTTCTCCAAATGGATGCCCAGTTTCAGACAGCATACACTGGTTTATACGACGCCTGCTGCACAGCCATGCCCCCTCCTATTGTAGGTTTGCTCACGTATCCTCCGCCTTTCTGACAATTTGGGCCTTTTTATGAGAATGTAGTTTTTGGCACATTTTGCTGCCTTTCCAAATACGAGACCCATTTAGTCCAATAAAACTTTTCTTTCTACTATATGAATGAAAAGTTAGTGCTCCATGTAAAAAAACTACTGACCTGATTTCAATGAGCAGGAGTTTGGATTTCTTAAGAATTTTGTGTTCAAACTCACAGCTCATTTTCAATTAATTAGTAAGTAAACAATGACTGCCGTAGGCACAAGATTTTGATAATTGATATATTGGCATTAGCCCATCATCTGCTAGGTAACTACAAATGTCATTTCCATTACAGTGTCAATATTCCTCTCCCTTAAATCCCAGTAGATTAAGAACATTGCTAGTCTTTCCCTTCCTCTTTACCATCATTGACAATGTGAGTAGAACAACTCTTATGAAAAGAAAGGTAAACACTGCCAGTTGCATATTCTGAGTTTTAAGCATTCCTAGGGGTCTGTTTACTAAGGGACGCTAGCGGCTTCCATGCGAAATTAGAGCCACGGTGTCCTTGAATAAAAGAAGGCTGCGGCTCTGGTTTCACATGAAGCCGCTAGCGCTGCTTAGTAAACAGACCCTTTAGTATCTGAAGCCAACTTGGGTTGCTCATATACATTCTTTTAACTAATTTTAGGTTCTCACAGGAACTCATATGGACTTGAAAGCATTTTCTTTCATGACTATTATTTTGATCCAATAAAAGAAATGTTTGATAAAGGATCCAAATTTTTCCAGGACCTAGTTAAATGCTAGAACTCTACCCCATTTTTATTTCTATTGGAGCACTGATATTTCTCTGCCATTAAATCTCAACAGACTAAGGGGAAAACAGAGGAAAACAGACTATAAATCATTTGCTCTTTTTATTGAATTTATCTACCCACTTACAGTAGTTGAACAATTTTTTCACTATTCTGTAGCTTACCAGATATTCACATACCTCTCTGTAGCTTATAATCTTTTCAAATGTTCTCGTGACATGAAAGGAATCAACATAAACTGCAAAGGATGTGCAGTTAGCGTTGGGAGTGTGCCCAGCAACTGCCAATGACATTTAGTGCACCCTAAGTGAGTTTCAAATAGCATGAATGCATTTACTGGCAGTGCTCTTGCAGGGGGTGGAAAGTTATGCTATAAATGTTGGACTGCTGAAAGTGTATTGCTGATAGCACGGATACACCTACCAAATTCTCATCGGGAAGTAGTAAGGGCATCTCTGCTATCTGGAGTCATGACATCCGCAACCATTCTCTCTCCTTTCCTGCTTCATCCCGAGCTAAGCCCACTGCTGCCAGCCCCATGCACAACTGCTGACTTGGCAATGGCTAATCAGTCTGCCCTACTGACCGCACAGAGATACGGTACCATCATTTCCATCGACATGATCTGATGGTGATGAGTGCTGTAGTCATGTGGTAACTGTTACCTCACACTAATTTATGTGGTAGCTGCTTACAGTGGTTTAGTAAACAGGCCCCTAAATCTCACAATAATGCAGATAGAAAATATTAAATATATTTGACAAGCCTAAAGTAAGTGCATTATATTGAAGATTTTGATGAATGAAAACATTGATATTGACATTACTATGAAAGAGCAGAGATATTGATACTAAGAGAAATATTTGTTTTTACATAGGAAATGTCATTTCTGTTAAAATGTTCCAACAGATTATGAACGTTGAATCAATGGAAAAAGAGAACAAGACCTCAGTTACAGAATTCATTCTCCTGGGATTCTCTAACCTTCCTCACCTGCAGCTCATCATTTCAGTCATGGTTTTCCTGATCTTCCTGATCTCTGTGCTGGGAAACTTTATGTTTTTAATGTTAGTGTGTGCTGACCCTCACCTGCAAAAACCCATGTATTTCTTCCTCAGTAACCTGTCCTTCTTGGACATCTGTAACACCTCCGTCACTCTCTCTACACTGCTACACAGTCTATTGGCAGGGGAGACAGTGATTTCCTTTTCTGTCTGTATGTCACAGCTCTACCTTTTCATGTCTCTCACAGTTACAGAATTCTTCCTTCTCACTGCCATGGCCTATGATCGCTATGTTGCAATCTGCAACCCTTTACGTTATGTGCTCATCATGAATAGGAGAGCCTGTGTCCTTCTGGCATCTGCTTCTTGGATACTTGGCTTTCTGGGTGTAGTACCCCATATAGTTTTAACCTCTCAGTTCTCTTTCTGTGATAGTAATGTGATAAACCATTTCTTGTGTGATATAACAGTATTAATGAAGCTTTCCTGTAGTGATGTCTCTATCACTGTATTTGTAATATTTACTGACGGAGTGTTTATTTCATGTATTCCTTTTGGATTAACTCTGTTATCCTACATCTATATCATCTCCAGTATCCTCAAAATCCATTCTGCACAGGGGAGGAGGAAAGCGTTCTCCACCTGTTCCTCCCATCTCACCATCGTTATTCTATTTTATGGAACTGTCATATGCATATATGTGAGACCACCTTCAATGTATTCACCAGACCAAGACAAGCTGTTCTCCCTTTTAAACACAGCTCTGATTCCCATGCTAAACCCCATTATTTATAGTTTAAGAAACAACGAAGTGAAAAAATCTCTGATTAAACTCATAGGTGTGAATCATGGTATGAATATCCATTAACACTGCATCTTATGTTCTAAATAATAATCTATCTCTTGATATACAATAAAATAAGATATGTATGCAAATCCAGAGCCATGTTTCATGTCTGAGATTAAAAAAATTATAAATTGAACTAAAGAGCCACTTTGCAATATAACAAAGCACATGATTAAAACAGGCCACTGTCTTGTTCAGCATCAGAGGTCTTCACATTTTCTAGCTTTGAATGGAATTTCACATAAGTAAAGCCAGCTCTTTTATTACATATTGCTGTTTCACAGCTTTTACATTTGTTTTTAAAAGTTCTTCTTAAAACTTATTAGAAAACATTTAGGGGTATGTTTACTAAACGGCGATAACATAGCAGCAGCTACGTTATCGTGCGTTAAGTGACGTTAACGTCACCCGATGCAATGTTAGCGCGTGTTAACGTCGCTGGTGGCGGTAATTCCCACAGAGGGTGGAGAAAGGGCAGAGAGAAGGGGTCAATGGGCGTCATCATGGCTGTTTGGCATAAAAAAAGAAGAGAAAAACAAACAAAAAAGAACAAACAAAACAAAAAAAAAGAACAAACAAACAAACAAAAAAGAACAAAAGAGAATTGAACCCGTGACTTGGGAGGTATCAGTTCTAACCAGTAGGCTACACCTCCACAGATCTCTGATCTGCAATGGCTGGATACAGAAGGATGATGTGTTGGGACAGCAGCTTAGAGGGGCTTTCCCATGGCTGATGTGCAGTCCTATTGTAACCCAAGGGTTAAAATTGGTGCGTGCACTACAGTTGAAAAGAAAATTGATTTTTCTTTGCAAAATTTAGAACATGCTTTAATGCCTAATCTACATATTCCTAAAGCATGCTTGTGATTGGTTAGCGGCTCTGAAATGTAAATTGGTGATGTCAGAAGAGTCATCGTAACCTTGACAACAGAAAAGTTATAGTTGAAAAGAAAGAATAGCTTGAACAGTAACAGAAAACAGAAGTGTGTTGTGTTATGCCTGGAAAGATGTACTGTTTATGCCAGTAAAAAGGTACCAATAGATGAGAAATTGTTTTTGAGAGAGGAATTGCTGTTGGAACTATATGAAAATCAGGCAACGTAAATGACAACCCTGATTTTGTGTGGCACTGGACAATACTTATTGAGAAGTATTGCCAGGTAGTAAAGCAAGTGACACTGGTTGAAAATTCCATGAGAGCTCTCTGAAGGAGGGAGGCTGAGAGGAAGTGGCAGTGTCTGTGAGGAGTGCTTTGCTATTAAGTAGCTTATACGTAGTATGTGGTGCCTGAAATCCTAAAGTGATAGGATACCTGCTCAGTAAGTGACTGATGTCATTGCGGAAGAGAAATATGCCTGGAGTCATATAAGGAAATAGATGAATGAAGGCATTGTCTTGGAAAAGTGAATTCATAAATGAAGCTCTGTTAGAAGTTAGGGAAAAACAGTAAAGATTAGGCTTTATTATTTAGGGACATTAATTATATTTTGATTTATTTAGACAGTTAGGAATCTATACTGAATAATTTCACAGTGGTAGTTCGCTAGTTGGTAAGATAGATAGGGTTTTCTATTTTTGATTTCTTTAAAGCTTAGGTAGTAAGTTGGAGATTGAGAAGACTACCATCAGCTGAGCAGCAGTGGTGTTTCCATCAACAGGAGCTCCCATAAAAGGAATTCCAAAGTCATCAAACTTAACAAGAAAATTCTACAGCTACAGATACCAAACAACTGCTGCAACTACGGCGAGTTAATTGCTCGTAAAGACTGTGTTTTGTGAGAAAAAGACAATTGATACATACCTGAGAATAGAAATTGATAGAAGTGCTGTTCTGAAGTTTTCTGTAAAGATAAAAGTTATGCAAACATTCAGGTTTTAAGAAACCAAACAAGTAAATTGCTATTTAGAAATTATTAAGAAACAAAGAAAGTAAATACTACTACTTATCTGATTTGTTGTTCCAGAGATATTAACCTTCAATAAACGAATCTCACACTTGATTTTTGTTTATTGCATTTAATAGTGAAATGTTCTATAGTAAAATGAACAATAATTAGTAAAAAGCAAGATTTTGAATACAAAGTAAATTAAATCTGTTACTAAGTCTAACCATCTATAATAACAAATACAATTGTTATACTTACCACTTAGAACTTGAGTTCTAAAAATCCTTTTAGTTTAATTCCTTCATTTTGCTTTGAGCAGTGAATGAGGTTAGTTTATTTTTGTGCCTTGTTGTCTGGGTTTGCGCCACTTCTTGGCCACGACTACTACCATCATATCTAGGGGTGGAGGTGAACTCAGACACAGCGAGGTCCACACTATATTAATCTGAGACCTATTCTTCCTCTCAGATTCTGTTTCTGTTTTGTGCTCCAGTATTTTCTACCATATGCATGTTGATGTTAGGATGGAGTGATCGTTTCTTATCTCCGGATATAGAAAGACTGGAGGACACCACACAACATGTCTGCTGTGGTTACCAGGATAGGATTAACCCACCAGTACCCATGATGCAATGCACAAGCAGATTAGCAGTCTACAGCATGTCAACAGATGGGGTATGCACCTCTACAGCACTGCACCACATCGTGGTAGGGGGTACTGACCATGTGTGTTACTGGCACGGAGTAGTGTGTGTTACTGGCACAGAGTAGCTACAGACCATGCCATTGTGTGGGTACTGCACTCACCCTGAGGGTGAGGTGGTGCGCCCAGCATCAGGTCCACAGTACCGAGTTGAATGAGTTAGGCATTGCTGTTTATCAGGTATTTCTTGCAGACATACCTATTAGACAACTTTTTGGTGGTGGTGAGAATTGAGGAGGAATGTGACACATTCTATCTACCCTTTTGATGTCTAGGACATCTGTACCTTGCCCACTCACAATCTTAAATGACAGAAGTGTAAGGCAGAGGTCTTCAAATCCAGCCCTGGGGGCCACAAACCAGTCAGGTTGGCAAAATATCTCTAATGCAAATATATCTCATGTATATTCATTAGGGCTATCCCAAAAACCTGCAGGGTTGCAGCTCTCCAGGACCGGAATTGCCCACCCCTGCACTAGCCAGTCCACAGTACATCTTCCCAGGGGAACTCTGTGCATCCAGACCTGGGATGTATGCACAGACACCAAGCAGATATCTCAGTGACTGGGCCACAGAGCAGAGACCACACAGATATCACTTGAGAGAAGCACTGTATAGCACTATGTGGGAACCTAGACATGCCATGGTCATTGCTTACCTGATTCAATGTTTTAAATACACTCTGAATTTAACCAATAGTAGCTTATTTTGTTTCTGCTTGTTATCGGAGAAGCTAATCAATAAATTTATACTTAAGGAAAGGTCTCAGACTAATGACTAGCTTATCTCCCAAAGGAAAGAAGCAATGTCTAATGACATCAACAACCGTCCTGTATTTTCTGAATATTTAGTGCTTCCCAATAGTGCTCGTTTAGTTTTTCAATATCTGTTGTTTTGCCATAAAAAATTAATTAAAAGTTTGCTTATCTTGATTGAGGAGTATGATACGGTCTTAAAAAATGCTTCCCCAACGCCGATCCTGAGTACTGCTATCGCGTTTCACTGTGCGTTTCTTCAGGGGTGATATGGTCAAAGATATAGACCATCCTCAACTGAAGTTGAAAGTTTCAAATCTATAAGGCGAAAACAACATGTGAAAAAATGCAAATAAGTCCACACTCAAAAATCGCTACTGAAAATGTGTTCATTATACAATCCCCTATACTTTTACTAACCCCACTTAAATAATGAGATTTATGAATGATGCTGCCCACGTCAAAGGTTCCTCACAATTCTTAGAAATGTTTTTCAACGTTCATGGATGCCGCGCATGCGGAGAGTGATTTCTCAACTGCTTTTGAACACTAGGAGACCCAAGAATGACGCAAACGCATCTTTGACGTTCACATTGAAAAAAGGGGAATCCTGATGCCACAACGTTCTAAAGGGATCCCTCTGATGTATTTTTATGACCGTGTTCCCGCCTTTGAATTGTACTCAAAAAAGGACTAGGTCGCAATCTTCTAAAATTTGTGATGATTAAAAGCATGCTTTCCAATCAATGTAACCATTAAGACCTAACGGTATCAGAGAATTTAATTCAAATATCCACCATTGCTCCTTGCGGATTAGACATTGGTCGAGGGTTTTGCCAGCCGCTCCTGTCACAACCTCGTCTATACAAAAACATGCCAGATCTTCAAAACGATGTTTGTTCTCTAAACAATGTTGTACAATGTGGGCTTCCAAGACATTGTGTTTTAATCGACTTTTATGCTCACCCATCCTAATTCGAAACTCCCGACTGGTTTTACCGACATAGGCCAAATTGCATGGGCAGCTAATCAAATATACTACATTCTTCAAGACACATGTGGTGTGATGTCGTAACGTGTAGCTTTTGCCATTATACGTAAATTCAGACACTTCTTTAGTACTGGAACAAATTCCACAATCCCCACATTTCCTGTGTCCCGATGGTTCTTTTCTTAAGGAATGCATATCCTCAGGAGTTGTCAACCTCGCTGGACTGAGGAACTCCTTTAAGTTCTTACTACGCTGCCAAACGCATCTAATCTTTTTGTCTACCAATCCTTTGACGGTCCCCAATACATTACTATGTTTCCGTAATATCTGCTGTATAGATTTACTCAGGAGAGAATATTTAGTGATGAGACTGATGTGAGCATCAGTATCTCGTTTTTGTGTGATTCCTCGGTTACTTAACAAACGTTCGCGGTTGTTGTTGAGCACACGTTTGTATGCACATCGTATTGTGCATGCAGGATATCCGCGAGCCAAAAAATTACTTGTTAAAGTCTGTGATGCGCTTTTGAATTCTTTCAAATTAGAACAATTTCTCCTATATCGGAGATATTGTGAGAAGGGCAACCCAGTTTTCAACCCTACGGGGTGGGCACTACGAAAGGACAAAAAGGTGTTACGGTCGGCATGTTTACGATACACTGTGGTCTCCCAGCTATCGATGCTTCTCCTGATCCTCACATCCAAGTAAGTTATTTCTGTTTCATTGTAAACATGAGTGAACCTTATGTGTGGGTCGCAATCGTTTAGCCAGCTGAAAAAAGTCTCCAAAACAATAGATGAGCCGTGCCATATCATGAACACGTCGTCTATATAAGGACACCACACTTTAATATTCTGTGTAAATGGATTAGAATGTAACCATCTCTCTTCAAATAATGCCATGTATAAATTGGCTATGGAGGGGGCGCATGTAGCGCCCATAGCCACACCCGAGATCTGATGATATAGGGTCCCTTCAAACGCAAAATAATTTGAAAATATGGCCAACCTTGTCAATTGCAAAAGAAAATTCAATTGGTCATTACTCAAGTCTCCCCTCTTATTCAGATGATGTTCAACTGTATGGAAGGCTGCCGCCTGCGGAATGCTTGTATAAAGGGAATTGACATCTAAGGTTACTAGTAACACTGCACTTTCTTTGGCCCAATTGTTACAACGGTTCAACAGACCCAAAAAATCGGTCGTGTCTTTGATGTAAGATGGAATATGGACTAGTAAGGGACGCAGATAAGAATCTATAAAAGTAGAAATGGGCTCCAAAACTGAGCCCTTTGTATTAACTATAGGCCTCCCTGGGGGACTGGTTAAATGCTTATGAATTTTAGGGACCGTATAGAACGTGGCAGTCCGGGGGTTTGATACATTCAGATAGTTCCATTCCTTCTTGGAGATCAATTTTTCTTTTAGTGCACCATCAGTTAACTCTCGGATCGTGGACTGTATATGAAAATGAGGATCAGAAGATAAGGCCTCATAAATGGAGCTGTCTGTGAGTTGTCCTAAGGCTTCTGAAATATAATACTCTCGGTTCCAAAAGTGCACAAGAGTTTGGTGGACCCTCTGGGACGCCCAATTGTGTCCTGCGGGAGCTCTTTGTTAGAGCCTCTTTCACAGTTCTGTGACATGTTTTTTTGCCCACTTTTGTCTACTATACCTTCTTATGTCAATGATTCTTTTCATTTTTTGTCTGTATTACAGCAGCAGAGAGCTGACATGACCAATTGCTTTTTTGTAACAATGGATGTGAAAGCGTTATATACAAATATTAACCAGACTGCAGCATTACAGATGGTGGCTTCATTACCTTTCTCACTACCCATTCATTTACCTAAGAAGTTTGTGTTGCAATTATTATCGTTAGTGTTGACTAGGAATTTTTTCCAGTTTGAGGGGCGGTATTATCATTGCGTCCCTAAATAAAGAATACAAAGGAATGGATAGCCACGAGAAGATGGTATCTTCAAGGCAATAGTTCATACAAAAAATTAACTTTAGTAGGTTCAGCTATCCCTTTGGCAATTATAATAATCATGTCTTGGCAATGTCCCAGTATTTACATTAGTTCCTACTATTTATTTTGGTAATTGGGTTATTATATTTTATTCTTTTACGTATCAAATATGTGTGCATATGCAATATAGTCCAAAGCTATTTCACTGGCCACTTTTTTTTAGAAGATATTAAGGGGTTGAGTGGCAAGGGTGCCAGTAATGTTGACCACAACTCTAACAACAGCAGTAAGAGATACTCTGTTAAAATAACCAGTAAAACATAAAACAATAAGACATGTTCTCAGTCAACACAATCAGTGGGGCTTGTTGCCAAAAAATGTGACTAAGGCTAGTGCTATTGCTGAAATTTAAAAAAGGTTCTGGATTGTTTTCTTCAGTACAGGCCATTAATTATTAGCAAGACAGACTTAAGCTTTACTATCTCTTACTTCTGGGAAATAACAATATGGAACAGATTGTCCTTTTGTGATCTTACAGGTAATTCCAAGTGACCCAGAAAGGCTACTGTTGAAGAACGTATTCTGTATTCAGTGGACTAATGTACATCAAACTCAGACCTAGGAGTAGTGTCTTTCTTATGTTCTGGAATATACATGTTTTAGAAAATAAATACTGTCCTAAAATTGTAATAATATTTTAAAATATGGAATTAATAGAGTCAAACATACATGGGAAATAGAACTATTAGTAATTTTTTGAACTATCATTAAAATCATCTGTAATACCTGAAGATTGGAGGATGGCCAATGTAACACCAATTTTGAAAAAGGGTTAAAGGGGTGATCGAGGAAACTACAGACTGAGCTTCACGTCAGCACCAGAAAAAATGGCAGAAACCATCATAAAGAACAAAATTACTGAACATGTAGATAGTCATGGCTTAATGGGAGACAGCCAATATTGCTTTAGCCAAGGAAGGTCTTCTCTTACTAATCTGTTATATTTTTTTGAAGGCATGAATAAACAGGTAGACATAGGTGAGTTGGTTGATATAGTGTATCTGGATTTTCAGAAAGCCTTTGACAAATCCCCCTCATGAGAGACTATTGGCGAAATTAAAAAGTCATGGGATAGCAGGCAGTGTACTACTACGGATCAGGAACTGGTTAAAAGATAGAAAGCAAAGAGTAGGGCTAAATGACCAATTTTCCCCATGGAGACAGGTGAATAGTAGATCTGTGCTGTGTCCGCTGCTTTTTAACATATCCGTAAATGACCTAGAAGTGGGAATAACGAGTGAGGTTATCAAATTTGCAGATGACACAAAATTATTCAAAGTTGTTAAAACCCATGAGGATTGTGAAAAATTGCAAGACGACCTTGATAAATTGGAAGACTGAGCATCCAAATGGCAGATGAAATTTAATGTTGACAAGTGCAAAGTTATACACCTAGGAAAGAACAACCCATACTATGGTTACACGATGCAAGGTTCCACATTAGGAACCACCTTCCAGGAAAAAGATTTAGGTGTCATCTTGGATAACATGTTGAAACCTTTCCACCCAGTGTGCAGTGGCAGCCAAAAAAGCAAATAGAATGCTAGGAATCATAAGGAAAGGAATGGAGAATAAAACAAAGGATATTATAATGCCTCTGTATTGTTCCATTGTATAAAGGCACCTTGAACATTGTGTGCAATTCTGGTCACTGTATCTTAAAAAGGATATAACATTATTAGAAAAGGTACAGAGAAGAGCCACCAAAATGGTAAAAGGGATGGAAGGATATCCTTATGAAGGGAGGCTAAAACGGTTAGGGCTCTTCAACCTGGAAAAGAGACGGTTGAAGGGAGATATGATATAAATTATAATGTCTATAAATTAATAAATGGAGTGGAACGGGTAAACGTAGGTCAATTGTTTATGCCATCAAAATATAGAAAGACTGGAGGACATGCAATGAAGCTACAGTGTAACCTATTTAAGAGTAATAAGAGAAAATAGTTTTTCACTCAACGTGTAATCAAACTCTGGAATTCATTACCAGAGGATGTATTAAAATCTGTTAGTGTAGCTGGGTTTAAAAAAAGATTTGGATAAGTTCCTAGAGGAATGGTCTATAAACCATTATTAAAAGGGACCCAGGAAATCCACTGCTTGTCCCAATATAAGCATTGTGGAACCTTTGTCTTTTGGAGAAACTGTTAGGTACTTGTGACCTAGATTGGCCACTATTGGAATCAGGACACTGGGCTTGATGGACCTTGGTCTGATCCAGTATGGCATATCTTATGTTCTTATGTTCTTAACTAGTGGTCATTGTCTCTAGAACTAAGTTATTATCCTAATATTAGAAAACTTTTCAAAAACATACAATCTAAATTGTCTGTCCTCTGGGTTGCTCTCAGTGTAAATTCCCCGAGTTCCAATGCTCAGATCCCAGAAGCTTTACAACATTTTTAATAAGGTAAATTCACAGCCTGTGACCCTTTGTAGAAGAAGCTGCTGCCTGTCCTGCACATGCAAACAGTAAGTCACGCCCAGAAACATATCACTTATTAGATTTGTTTTAAAGTGTAAGTCTGTATTTCTCTTAATTTTTAAACTGTGTATTAGGGCTACAGTCCAAACATTAGAAATCCATGGTGAACTAACTAATTTGACATCACAAGATCGATATTCAACAGCATTTCTGCAGCTGGCCGTGACACTAAATGCATACATTTCTTTTAATTCTGCAGCACTTGAACGGATAATATGCATGTCTAAACTGTTATACAGTGAAAGGTATTTGTCCAAAAAGAAGCAGAATTTGGTGCCACATAGACCTGTGAAAGCGTATTTTAGAAAGGCTTTGTAGATGCAATCTGAGATGTCCAAGTTTAAAGGTTCGAAATTACATGAGAGGGGCAGCACTAAAGGCGGGGCGAGTGCTTTTTAGTACCAGCCTGCCTCCACCCTAAAAGATAAATGCCTCTGTCAGATAGAAAAGACACAGAATTATACCTCAAACATGTGCAAGTTTCCAGGTTATGTTAGGAACTTGTGCATGTCCAATTGGGACAGCCATGGGTCCGGCAACATACTGTAAACATGTTAGTGGTGATATTTTGGAATGGACATAGAAACATAGAAACATAGAAATATAACAACAGAAAAAGACCACATGGCCTATCTAGTCTGTCCTTCCATATCAACAACTATAACAGTCCCCTTTTTTCCTTTAGAGATCCTCTGTGTTTGTCCCATGCTTTTTTGAATTCAGATACTGTCCTCATCTCTACCACCTCCGCTGGGAGACTATTCCACGGATCCACCACTCTTTTCATAAAGAAATATTTCCGCATATCACTCCTGAATATATCCCCCTTCACCCTCATCCCATGTCCCCTTATAGCAGAACTTGCTTTCAATCAAAAGATGCTCTCCCCTGTACATTTATGCCACTGAGGTTTTTAAACATCTCAATCATATCACCTCTATCCCGCCTTTCCTCTAAGGTGTACATATTAAAATCCTTACATCTGCCCTCATATGCTTTATAATGAAGACCGCTAACCATTTTAGTAGCCACCTTCTGTACTGACTCCATTGTGTTTATATCCTTTTGAAGGTGCGGTCTCCAGAATTGCACACTATACTCCAAATGAGGTTGTACCAAAGACTTATACAGAGGCATTATCACCTCCTTTTTCTGCTAGCCATTCCTCTCCGTATGCACCCAAGCATCCTTCTAGCTTTTGTCATCGCCTTTTTTACCTGTTTAGCTACTTTGAGATCATCAGACACAACCAGGCCCAGATCCCGCTCTTCTTTGGTGGACAAAACTACTTCACCTCCTATACTATATTGCTCCCTTGGATTGCTGTAGACCAAATGCATGACCTTACATTTTTTACCATTAAATCCCAGCTGCCAAATTCTAGACCATTTTTCAAGCTTAGCTAGATCCCTCCTCATGTTATCTACACCTTCCTGTGTGTCTACTCTATTGCAGATTTTGGTATCATCCACAAAGAGGCAAACCTTACCCGACAGCCCTTCCGCTATATCATTAACAAAGATGTTAAAAAGAATCGGCCCAAGGACAGATCACTGGGGCACACCACTGGTAACGTCTTTCTCCTCAGAGTGAGCTCCATTTACTTGTACTCTTTGTCACCTCCCACCCAACCAATTTCTAACCCAAGCAGTAACTTTAGTGTCCATCCCTAGGGTGCTCAGTTTGTTTTAGAAGTCGCCTGTGAGGAACGGTGTCAAAGGCTTTACTGAAATCTAAATACACCACATCTAGGGCTCTCCCTCAGTCCAACTCTCTGGTCACCCAGTCAAAGAAATCAATCAGATATCTCTGACAAGACCTGCCTCTGGTGAATCAATGCTGCCTTGGATCCTGTAATCCACTGGACTCCAGAATCCTCTCTATTCTCTCTTTCAGCAGTGTTTCCAATAATTTACTCACCACCAAAGTTAAACTAACCAGCCTGTAGTTTTCAACTACATCCTTATTTCCGTTTTTGTGTAAAGGCACCACATGAGCCTCTATCCAGCCCTTTGGCACCACTTCCGACTCCAACGACGCATTGAAAAGGTCAGACAGTGGAGCTGCTAGAACGTCCCCAAGTTCCCTCAGTATTCTAGGGTGTATCCCATCCGGTCCCATCGCTTTGTCTACTTTAGGTTGAGCTAGTTTCTCACGAACATAGTCTTCTGAAAATTGTTCAAGATGTCCCTCACTTCTGTTCCTGTTTGTGGGTGTTTTGGAGGTCCTGTTCCTGGTTCTTCATCTGTGAATACAGAACAGAATATTTGTTAAGCAATTCCGCTTTATCCTCATCAGCTTCTACATATTCCTCCCCTTCACTCTTGAGTCTGTCAATACCACTTTTGCCCTTCCTCTTCTCACTAACATATCTGAAAAATGTCTTATCCCCTTTTATTGCATTGGCTATTTCCTCCTCTTTTGAATCTTTGCTTTCTTGACTACTTTGCTAGCTTCTCTAAGTTTTTCCAAATATAGATGCCTGTCTTCCTCTCTTGTATTTCATGAAGGCCTCCCTCTTTTTCTTCACCTTCTCAGATACTTCTTTCAAAAGCTATAACAGTCTCCTTTTCCTTTTACCTTTATTTACCATTTTAACAAAAAGGTTTTGTTGCCCTTAAAATATCCCCTTTCAGTTTTGCCCATTGTTTTTCTACATCCCGCTGTTCCCACCCCGCTAATGACTCCCTGAGGTATTGGCCCATCTTGGCAAAGTTAGTCTTCCTAAAGTCCTAGACCCTCACCTTTGAATGGATTCTAACAGCCCTAGTCCTAATACTGAACCACACCATCTGGTGATCACTGGATGCAAAATGATCTCCCACTATAACATCAGAAACACTTTCACCATTGGTAAGCACCAAGTCCAATATGGCCCCTTTACGTGTGGGGTCTTTTACCAATTGCCTGTATCTCTCACCGCTCACTGTACACGTCCCAGTCTGCCAATTTGCAAGTGGAGTTATTCAGCAGCAGTGCAGCCAAGAAAATGCCTGTGTATTTATGTATATGCTTTTTTTGGAGTGGCAAAAATTACTGGGTGAGTGAGAGGGCTTTCTCCTCTTCTCTGTACAGATCTTCAGCTGCCGAAATGAGCATGTTGCAGATGCCTATTTAGCCCAAAGAGCTAGTAAAGACATGAACACATTCGTCACTGAGGACAAATGTACAGCACCATTCTACAATCAGGCGCACACGTGAATCCTGATACTTTTAATGACTAGCGATGCATTTTGGACCCAGTGTAGCGAGTGAAACTCTTGGAAGCTAATCATAAATGCATCTAGTCTAATAAAACATTACTATCTACAAAATGGTTATTGATTTTTACTTAAATGAAAAGTCAATTCTGCATAATAAAAAACCTATGGATCTGATTTCAGTGAGCAGGAGTTCATGTTTTTTTAAACATTTTATATTAAAACTCACAGCTCATTCTCAAATATTGGCAGGTAAACAATAATTACATTAGGCAACAGATTTTGACAAATAATATACTGGCATTTGTTTTCCATCCTCTGCTATGAACAGTAACTACAAATGTTATTTCCATTACAGTGTCAATATATCTCTCCGTTAAATCCCAACAGACTAAGAACACCTCTAGTCTTTCCCTTCCTCTTTACCATCATTGACAAGATGAGTAAAACAACTCTTATGAAAAGAAAAATAAATGCTGCTATTTGTAGAGTCTGAGTTTTAACATTCCTAGTCTCTGACACCATCTTGGGTTGCTTATATAAACTGTTTTAACTAATTTCAGGCTCCCACAGCTCCTTGCATAACTAA
The DNA here is from genome assembly GCA_033557465.1 of Ichthyophis bannanicus. Classification (NCBI taxonomy): domain Eukaryota; kingdom Metazoa; phylum Chordata; class Amphibia; order Gymnophiona; family Ichthyophiidae; genus Ichthyophis; species Ichthyophis bannanicus. The sequence continues at coordinate 764,781,349 of CM066033.1, forward strand.
TATTTTGATTTAATAAAATAAATTTTGACAAAGGACCCAGTTTTCTCCAGAACCAAGTTAAATGCTTGAACTCTCCCCATTTTTATTTCTATTTGAGCACTGATGTTTCTCTGCCATTAAATCTCAACAGACTAAGTAGAAAACAGAATATAAATCATCTATTCTTTTTAATTGATTTAATCTACTCATTTACAGTAGTTGGGCAATAATCTTTTCAAATGTTCTCTTGAGATGAAAGGAAGTAACACACAACAACTGCAAAGGATGTGCAGTAAGCGTTGGGAGTGTGTCCAATATGCCGATGCATTTACTGCACAGGGCAGACATTTACTGCATCCTAAGTGTGTTTCCAATAGTATGAATGCATTTAATGGGAGTGCTCTTGCAGGGTGTGGGAAATAATATAACCGGGTAAGGCGGACACGTCACCCTCCGCCCCTCATCACCCCCCTTTCATTTACTCTAAGCCGGTACATGTTAACAACCACATGACAACATTTTGGATTTCAAAAACTGGTCGCAGCTTTAATGACCTTTTTAACAAACCATTTAATACAAATACAAAACATTATAACTTCCCCCCCCTCCCCGCCAAGCAGACCGAGCCATCACCAGCCATGTTAGTAGCAAGGTGACGCTGCGTCCGCTTCCCCCGGGCACAGGCCCAAAAATTTTCCATGCCCTCCCTCTTCCAGCTTCGCCATATTATTAGCAAAAACCTGAGGGATTAACCGGGTCGGGGGTACCCTACCCCCGCCCCCCTGCTTGCCTCCGGCTCCGGACCCCGGAAACCTCCGGGATCCCGCCACCGGCTCAGGTCAGCCACGACCGGAGCCGCCCCCCAAAGGTAAGCTGCGACCAGCCCCTACCCATAACCTAATACCTTCCAAGGCCTCTTGCCAATCATTGAGAAGTAAATCCAACCCTACCGGTGACAAGTGCACGGCGTCTGGTCGATACAGGCCCGAGCACTCCACGTCAACCCAAGGGTGCAGAATTTGCCCACCCCCTTGCTCACCCACCCATCTGCCAATTTGACGGTTAATCTTTGTCACGCCCCGTGACCACCGCCGTTGAGCCCAACAGGAAGGCCTTGGAATGATATCAGACCACAATAATAACACTCCCGGAAACATCCCGATCACCTCCCCCAAGTCCTTTTTGACAGCCCGAATCAACTGTCGACAAGTCCACGAAACTAAATCCTTGCCACCCAAATGGATCAGCAAAATGTCCGGGGCACATCTGGAATGCTGGTGATGCTGCAGCAAAGGCAAAAACTGGATCCACCGGAGTCCGCGCTCGCCCAGCCATGAGACGGTCACGCGAGCTCAGTAAGTCCCAAATCCGACCCGATCGGCCGTGTCGCTGCTCGCCGATCAGCCCAGAAAACGAATGAGTGGCCAATCACCCAGCAGCAACACTCTCCTCGGCTTGCATCTGCAAAGAAAGAAGAGACAAACAAGTTAGTGACCCCCCCCCATGTCCTCCGGACGCACATAGCTGTGGAAAGCCCGCGACCGCCATCTCCCGATCCGTTGTATCTCCGGATCCGATAATCCAGCAACTGCAGCGCTGGTTGCCGCCCCAATCCAGAACGAGTGAGGGGCAAACGCACCAGGGTCCTCACCCAACCTCCGTAACGACAGTCGCAGAACTGCCGAAAATTGGAAACGCGTAAGAACCCGCGCATCCCGATGCATAAACAGGCTACTGCTGGTGTCCGGATGTACGCTTAAGTACGCTTGCAATAATGCCACGGGACATGAAGGGGAGCCTTGAACCGCTGCCAAGGCCACCCACGCACCTCGCCCCGCCTGATCCGTCTTCGAACGAGCAAGACGGATCCGAACCCCTCCCCCGATGAATTGCACGTGATGTATCTGCACCTCCCTCCCGTTGCGATTCTTACCCGACTCCGCAACCAACTCGCCCACCTGAAAAGCGCCGAAAAAAGCCAATGAAAACACCGCGCGGAAAAGCACCCCTTCATAGGAGGAGGAAACCACTTGAGGCAAAACACTGCACAACCGCTGAAGCAGTTCGTGCGTGATAGGGCGCCGCCAGTCACCCAACGAAGGGCTGGATCGCTCCCAACCACGCAGAAGCATACGCGTTAAAAATCCCCCACCTGCTGCCCTCCACCCCATTGCGCGTGCAAAAAAGGAAAACCCCGCCAGATTCCTCCGAACGGTAGCCCGCGACAGTCCCGCCGCCTTTGACGCCAGCACATACTGACCCACAAGCTGATCTGACGCTGGACCACCTTGCCACCCCTGAAGTACCAGGAAGGACACCACGCTGTCGCAGCCTCGCTGATAAGCTACCCACGACGCCGGAGCAACTGAATTTCGAAGCAGGTCCATCATGTCCCGAGGCCAATTCGCCAAAGGTGAGCCGGGACCGACGCTCCCTCCTCGTCTGCCTCCGGCGCCAAGGTTCGAAACAGCTCCTACTTAAAACGAGAAAGAGCATCAGCAATCGTGTTATGACTACCAGGAATATGCCGAGCCCTAATCACCAAGTTCAACCGCAAACAGGCGAGCACCACCTGCCGCATCAAGTCGGCGACAGGCCTACATCGTGGGGAATAATTATTGATCACTGACACCACCGCTTCATTGTCGCACCACCAAGTAACTCGACGATTGCGAAGTCTGTCCGGCCATAATGACATCACCACCAAAATGGGGAACAACTCAAGGAAGGTAATATTATTCACCAGGCCTGCATCCTGCCAGGACTGTGGCCACCCCACCGCACACCAAGCGCCCCCAAAATAAATTCCCAGGCCCACACCCTCCGCCGCATCCGTAAACAATTGCAGCTCCGCAGAAGTCTCCTCGCGGCCCCGCAGCACCGTGGTGCCGTTGAAGTTACCTAAAAACTCATCCCATATCCTGAGGTCTGCCCGCAGGCTGCTAGACATCCTAATCCGGTGATGAGGCTTCACCACACCCGCCGTAACAGCTGATAGCCGACGCAAGAACACTCGCCCCATCGGAATAACTCTGTAAGCAAAATTAAGCGAACCAATCAAGGACTGCATCTCACACAAGGTCAGCTTGCTTGAAACCATCGCATTCGCCACTAACACTCGCAACTTCTCAACTTTCTCATTTGGCAGGCGAGCCACACATGCTACTGAATCCAGCTCCACACCCAAAAATGTAAGGGTAGTCGCTGGACCCTCGGTTTTTCCTGGCGCTAAGGGAACCCCCCAAAGCTGGGCTAGTTGTACAAAACCGTCCAGCAACGCCTTACATTGCCCCGTATGCGCCGGTCCAACGAAAAGGAAGTCGTCCAAGTAATGCACGACCGCACTACACCCCATCCATTCGACAAAGGCCCAATGCAAAAAGGAGCTAAACTGTTCGAAATACGCACAGGAAATCGAACAACCCATCAGCATGCATTTGTCGAAATAAAATTGGTCTTCGAAGCAGAACCCCAACAAATGAAATGACGACGGATGCACGGGCAATAACCGGAAGGCGGATTCAATATCCACTTTCGCCAACAAACATCCCAACCCACAGGCTCTCACCAGTTCAACCGCATCATCAAAGGAGGCATAGCGTACCGCGCACAATTCCTTAGGAATGTGATCATTGACCGAGGAACCAATAGGAAAGGACAGATTATGTATCAAGCGATACTTGCCCGGCTCCTTCTTTGGGATAATTCCCAGCGGAGATACCACTAATTCCGGAAAAGATTGTTCGCAGAAAGGGCCCGCTATCCTACCCAAAGCAATCTCAGATGCCAACTTATCCTTGACCAAATGCACAAAACGCCGGACTGAAGGCGAATTCCGGGCCTCGGCTACCTCCACACTGCCGACCACCGGTATAAGAAAACCATTCCTAAAACCATTCTCTAAACTGCTGCTGACCTGTCGCTTAGGATAGCTCCTAAGCCATGGACCCAGAACATCAATTGCAATCGGAGTGGGAGCCAAACTCAACAGGCGTCTATTTATTTATTTATTTATTTAACATTTCTTTTATACCGCGCTATTACAATCAATGCGGTGTACATTGAACAAGAACATACTACAATGCATACAAGTAACATTGAGTTTACAATGAACAGGGAAATTCAACAAGGGACAACCGGGAGAACTATGTACAGGTTAACTTAATGCTATATACAATATTATAAACTCGTTTGGATATTGCATGTGCTTTTCGGGTGGTTGGCAGGGGAGGGGGGGCGCGGCGTCCCCGCCACTCTTTTTGACACATTTGATCGCGGAGTGGCTGTCAGTACAGATGGAGCAGGCGTGCCGGAATTTGCAATCCGGAAAGGGGCAGGAAGACTTGTTGAACCGCCAGCACAAGTCACCCGCAGCCCCCCCCCCAGTGGTCCTCTGCAAAGCAGGAGGCACGCCAGATCGAAAGGGCCTGTCCACCCTCGCAGGGCCAGGCAGTCCGCCCTTTTGCCCGCCGGAACTCCCTCCACTAGGTCTGATCGCCATCTGCGTCAGCCAAAGATTGATGTCTTGCGTCCCCCAGGACAGCAGGTGATTCTCTTCCATCTTATCACGGAATTTCTCATCATAGTTGAGCCAAGCCCAACCTTCATGAGTCTGTGACGCCTCTAAGATGGAATCCGCATACGCCAAGAGCATCCCATACTGATCCGGATGCGCATGGCCCCATACACTAGCTAAATGCAGAAATGAACGCGTCCAGTTGACGACGTTCCGCGCTACTCTCCTAACCCTACCCGCCTTTTCGTCCTCCTTCCTCTTCCTCCGACTATCCCCCGACCGTTTTCTACCCTCTAACAAACGGAATATATCTAAGTAGCGACGCTTAACAATCCTCCTCCGAAGATTCTTCGGCACACCCTCCCATAACTCCGAGAAAGCCACCACCGAAGGCGCCGCTCCTACCGGTACAACCTTTTCCGGATCTCCCTTACCCCCACGACCCCGACCCCCTCCATCGGAGATGGAACTGGATGAAAACTCCGAGGTGGACGAAGAGGAGGATCCTGAACGCCGTCGCCGATGACAGGAATGCCGCCCACTCCTCCGCGACCGCTTCCTCCCTTTTTCGGCCGCCTTAGCATCACTCCCCTCTGCAACACCAGCCGCACCTGTCGCTACGCCATCAGCCAACTCACCTGCAGCCGTTGACGCCACCTTGGTAGCAACTCCAGGCACCCGTTGTAGCGCAGCAGAAGCGGCAGTTCCTCCAACTGTCCCACCTGGCAAGGGACTCCCCCCAGCAGTCACCGTCCCACACTCCGTCTGTCCAGCAGCTGCCGTCCAAGGATGTCCCGCGTATTGCCATCCGGTAGGTACCTGCGGAGAAAAAACAGGAAAAGGCGAAGGAATACCGGCCAGAGCCCACGGAGGCTGCCACGCTCCTAGCCACTCTGCACGAGAAGAGCCTTGACCCCCTCGCTCTGCCAATGCTCCCAAGCTGGCGGGAAACCCCCTCCTGCCCCGGCCGATAAACTCCTGCGACTCGCTGGCCCAAAACGGGTAACGCCCCCCTGCTGGCTGGACCCTTCCCCTCCAATTACAGGAGCCTGGGCAACACCACTGCCGCCCAGGGACCCGGGAGCCCCCCTCGACCCTGGTGCACCTCCTGCTGTCCCCCTAGCCCGCCCACGACCACCCCACCCAACTGGGGCCACAGAACCCCCCTCTGCGTTTGCCAATCAAGGCCCAAGCCTCCTACCGAACCAGGGCCCCTTTTAGAAGCCCTGCTCTGGCTAGGGGCTCTACCCCGGACCTCCCCCCGCCCCCGGGTGACAGGGGCAGGCGGCTCCTGAGGCCCTCCATAAGCCCTGGACCCACCTCTTCTCCCCTGGGCCTGTGGTTGGTCAGGCCCTAAGGAAGATGCCCCACGCGCTCCTGTCCCACCTGAGGTAGCCTGCCCAGACTTTTTCCTTTGCCTGGGGCCCCCTTGCTTTGCTTTGGCAGACATATGAAAAGTAGGCTGGAGGAACCAAACCCACCGGTTCCGCTCCGTGCGATTTTTATGTATCCCTTTTTTTTTTTTTTTAATTGACCCTGGGCAACGTGGGACTTCTATATATATATATATTTTTTTGAAATGACCCCTGCACCCCCCACCTAAGTAAAATTGACCCGCTGTTTGTTTTTTCGGTTAACAACCAGGAGCACCCCCTGACAATTAGGACCACGTGGCCTTGCAATTGAGGGCCTACTCAACCCGGGCCCTAGCCACGCTGCACGCGTTTTACCCGGCAGAAGCAGCGCTGCTAGGAGGATGTCGCCGTCCCGACTCCCCCGCTGTCGGTCTCGCCGCCAAAGGATTCGCCGCTCCCCGTGGAAAATGTCGGGCCGTGCAAGGGGAATGTCTGGCGCCTCCAGCCTCAGCAACCAAAAGACTGGAGCAGCGCCAGGTCCCCGCACCTCCCCCCTCCGCAGCCCGCCGACCTCGGACTCCCATTGGCTCCCGTGCGCTTGAAAACCAGCGGGAGCCAATGAGACCGCCGGATGGCGCAGCCCCCTGTGGATGCGCACGCCGCCGAAGCCCGAGGGGGAGGGCAGCCTGCCGCCCCCCCGGTTAGTGGCGGCCACGGGGACGCGGACCCGAGGCCTTAGAATTATAGATGTCAGACTGCTGGAAGTGTTACAAATACTAGCAGCCAAGAAGGAATGCTATTCCTCCTTGATTATTGCTTCTTCACATGACCCCAAACCTCTTTTTGCCATTGCAGCACTCCTTTCCTCATTTCAATCTCCATCTGCTACATATCAATACAATAATGTCCCTTCTCAGACAGTCTTGCTTCAGCCTTTATGGCCAAACTCAACATAGCCATGAACGGCTTTCCGGCTGTTGCGTCCTTCTTTCCTCCCTCTTCACCTCCTTCACAAACAGCATTACACACACACATACCTGGTCTATTTTTTGCTCTTTCTGATCTTGCTGGCATTTCCAAGCTCATAACAACTTCTAAAAAAAGCTGCTGCTCCTTAGATCCAATCCCCTCAGATTGGGCTGCAGATTCCACATTGGACCTCATTCCTTTTGTTCACTCCATACTTACTGCCAGTCTCACAGTAGGCTTTCTTCCTTCCCCCTGGGAGGCATCCATTGTCCATCCTCACCTTAAGGCACCTAAACTCCCTTACATTACTATCTCATATCAAATCTTTCATACTTACGAAATTAGCTGAACACCTTGTCCTACCACAACTTACAGACCACCTGGAGCAGATGCTAGCCCTTCATACAACCCAATTAGGGATCAGACAATGTCATAGTACCTAGACCATTCTTACATCTGTCCTTAACAATATTCACTGTATCCTTGACCAGAGTAATTACACCCTGGCCATTGCATTAGATCTAACCGCAGCCTTTGATCTGGCTGATCATAATTTACTCTTATCCCATATCTTAGATTCTGGCATTCAAGGAAAGGTCCTTGAGTGGTGCATTTCTTTCCTATCAAACCACAGATATCAGGTGTCTTTTCAGAACTCCACTTCCATCCAATACTGCCCCTTGCAGTGTCCCACAGGGTTCTGCACTCTCCCCTATTCTCTTTAACCTTTTATCTTTATTCGGTTTCTTGATAAACCGCCTAAACCATAAGGCATAAGGCTTTTTCTAATTTCCCTTGGTACCATCTTACAGACCTTAGGGATTCATTTCTACATGTATGCAGATTATATTTTACTTCTCAACCAAATTGACAGTATTTCTCTCAATTTAACAACCATTAATTCTGACTTAACTACCATATCCACTTGACTTCATTCCAACACTTCAAACCTAAATCCATCCAAGACTACTGCTACCTGGCCTGCTGGATCAAAGGATATCCCAGATGCTGCCCCTTGCGCCTTCATTCAAATTTTGGTGTCCTCTTAGACTCTACCCTTTCCTTTTTGCCTCAAATTGCTCATCTCATACGGTCTACCCTCTCAGCCTTAAGAAAATTTTGTACCATTCGTCCACTACTTAATCACTCAGCTCTAATCACAATTCTTCTTAGTATTGTCATATCATGACTATACTACTGTAATTCAATTTTCACTGGCCTTCCCAATTCACAACTGAAACATTCAAAATACTGTGTTCCATGCTCTTACTGGTGCTAAGTGTTTTGAACATATCACCACTTTACTCATGCAATATCGTTGGCTCCCATACTCACAGTGTAGTCAATTTAAAATACTCAGCTTGACCCATAAGCACTTCATAACAGTGAGCCCCAATATCTTATTGCTTTGTCCATCCCCTAAATGCCCAGTTGTACTCTTAGATCTCTTTCCACCAACCGTTTGGTTCTCCCTTCACCCCATTGGTTTCACTATGAAGTTAACCACCGCTCTGCTCTCTGTTACTTAGCCCCTGCACTCTGCAACAACCTCCCTGCACATCTATGGCTGGAAGCCTCTTTTCTACAATTCAAATCTCAGTGGAAAATATACCTATTTATGCAAGCTTTTGATTTGGAAGAAACAAGAGATATTGCATGACAGAAATGACATCATGTAATTAATTAAACCTATGTAGCTACTGGTTCTTTGATTGCTGATTGCACAGATGCACTCAGTGAATTATATTCAGGAAGTACTAAAAGCATCTCTGGAATCATGACATCCGCACCCATTCTCTCTCCTTTCCTGTCTCATCCCGAGCTAAGCCCATTGCTGCCAGCCCCAGGCACAACTGCTGACTTGGCAATGGCTAATCAGTCTGCCCTACTGACCGCACAGAGATACGGTACCATCATTTCCAATGACATGATCTGATGATGATGGGTGCTGTGGTCATGTGGTAACTGTTTATTTATTGATTATTTAACATTTTCTTATACCACTTTATCATTTTAGTCAAAGTGGTATACACTGTAACTTAAGCTTGGTAATGTACATTAAACAGGGACATTTATAACTTGGATTTTTGTTATGCAATGAAAGGTTAAGTGACTTGCCCAAGGCCACAAGGCATGTGCGTTATCTCACGCTAGCTTATCTGGTAACTACATACAGTGGTTTAGTAAACAAGCCCCTAAATCTCACAATAATGCAGATAGAAAATATTACACTTACTTGGTAAGCATAACCTAAGTGCATTATACAGAAGATTTTGATGAATGCAAACACTGATACTGACATCATCTGCTATGTAAGAGCAGAAACGTTGACACTAACAGAAATAATATTTCCTAAGTAAAAGCAAATGTTATTCTATTAGAGGGTCAATATTTCTCTTCCTTTAAATCCCAACAGATTAAAAACATTGAGTCAATGGGAAAGGAGAACAAGACCTCAGTTCCAGAATTCATTCTCCTGGGATTCTCTGACTACCCTCACCTGCAGCTCCTCATTTCTGTCACAGTTTTCCTGATCTTCCTGATATCTGTGCTGGGAAACCTTATGTTTTTAATGTTAGTGTGTGCTGACCCTCACCTGCAAAAGCCCATGTACTTCTTCCTCAGTAACCTGTCCTTCTTAGACATCTGTAACACCTTCATCACTCTCTCTACACTGCTGCACAGTCTATTCATGGGGGAGACAGTGATTTCTTTTTCTGTCTGCATGACACAGCTCTACTTTTTCATGTCTCTCACATTTATAGAATTCTTACTTCTCGCTGCCATGGCCTATGATTGCTATGTTGCAATCTGCAACCCTTTACGTTATGTGCTCATCATGAACAGGAGAGTCTGTGTCCTTCTGGCATCTGCTTCCTGGATACTTGGCTTTCTGGGTGTAGTACCCTATATTTTTTTATTTATTTTTTATTTTTTTACATACTCTTATATACCGCGCTATTCTGCATCAGTGCGGTTTACATTGAACAAACTGAAATTACATTGAACAGGGTATTATAACTTGGAGATAACTATTTTACAGGGAACATGGGCAATGGAGGGTTAAGTGGCTTGCCCAAGACCACAAGGAGCACCTGTGGGACTAGAAACCCCAGTCCTTCCAGCCCAAGGTTGCTGTCCTCTAGTGGGATTTGAACCACCGACCTTCCGGCCTGAAGTACCTTGCCCCAACCACTAGGCTACTCCTCCACTCCATATAGTTAGTTTTATCATCTCAGTTCTCTTTCTGTGAGAGTAATGTGATTAACCATTTCTTCTGTGAACTCACAGTATTGATGAAACGTTCCTGTAGTGATTTACTCAACATCGAAATTGTAATATTTACTGAAGGGGTGTTTGTATCATGTGTTCTTTTTGGATTAACTCTGTTTTCCTACATCTATATCATCTCTAGTATCCTCAAAATCTGTTCTGCACAGGGGAGGAGGAAAGCGTTCTCCACCTGTTCCTCCCATCTCACCATCGTTATTCTATTCTGTGGGACTGTCATATGCATGTATGTGAGACCATCTTCAATGTATTCACCAGACCAAGACAAGCTGTTCTTCCTTTTAAACACTGCTCTGATTCCAATGTTAAACCCCATTATTTATAGCTTAAGAAACAATGAAGTGAAAAAATCTATGATTACACTTATAGGTATGAATTTTAGTTAACACTACATCTTATTTCTAAATAATCTATCTCTTGATATACAACAAAAAGAGATCTGTGTGAATCTGTATATATTCTCTATAGAAATTATTATGGCTGTTAATTAAAACATACTTTGAAGCTTTCTCTAAAGTTATAATTATTTGTTTTGCCTTTATCATTCCCATGAAAAATGTGTATCTTCATTTTTATTGTGGTATTAGTAAAAATAAGAATGTGATATTGTAGTATCGTTTATGGGGCTGTGCTTTTACATGAAAACCAATAGGAAATTTCAGTAATATCTCCTATTTCATTTTCTTTCATTTTTTATATAAAACAAAAACAAATATTTTCTTTGTTTTTTCTTTTGTTTTGTTCTTCTGACAATCCTCCTGCTCCAATCAAACACAAGAGCAAAAATCTTTAGAGAATCCCTACCAAACTTCATTTGGGGCCCACATGAAAAAACATTTTGCTTCATTTTGAAGTTTTACCCATAATTTGGTTTGTTTCACACATTTCTTTTATTAAAATGTTGATAGTAACCATTAGAACTTTTTAATATGTTCTACTTCATCTTGTTGTTGTTGTTAAGTGCCATTGAGTAGGTGTTGCCTCATGGCAACCCTCTGGATAGTTGTCCTAAATTGTGTTCAGTCTTTAGTCAGGTGGCTTATTGTTGACAGACTGGCACTCATAGCTGCTTTTACTGTCTTGATCCTTTTCATTGCTGGTCTTCCTCTTTTGCATTGATCTTCTATCTTGCCAAGCATGATGTCTTTCTCTAATGATCTCTCTCTTTACATGATGTGTCCAAAGTATGAAAGTCAAAGTTTTGTAATCTGAGCTTCTAAAGAAAGCTTAGGTTTGATCTTCTCTAGTACTGACTGATTTGTTCTTTGGGCAGTCCATGGTGTATGCTGTATTCACCGCCAGCACCATAATTCAAAGGCATCAATTTTCTTCCTGTCTATCTTTTTCACTGTCCAACTTTTGCATCCATATGTTATTGAAATACCATGGTTTGAACGAGTCGAATCCTAGTATGGAGAAAGAAATCTCTGTTCTTGAGAATTTTGTCTAGGTCTTTCATAGCCAGTCTGCCAAGAGCAATGTATCACCGTATTTCTTGACTGCTTGTTTCTTCTTTATTGATAGTTGATCCAAGTAAGTTAAAGCTGTCCACGATTTCAATTTCTTCTCCTTCAATGATGAACTTAATGATTTTACCAATTGTCATGATCTTTGTCTTCTTTACATTAAGGTGCAGGCTCCTTTAAGACTATGTTCCTTGACTGTGAGAAGCTAATGTTTCAGATCACTATGAGAAGCAAATGTTTCAGATCAGCTTCACTTTCAGCCAATATTGTTGTATCATCAGCATATTGAAGGTTGTTGAGGAGTCTTCCACCGATCCTCACACCTCTGTTGACTTCATACAATCCTGCTTCTCGGATGATTTATTCTACATATAAATTAAACAGGTAGGGGGAAAGTATGCAGCCTTGTCTTACACCTTTGCTTATTTTAAACCATTCTGTTTCTCCTTGTTCCGTTCAAACGGTTGCTTCTTGATCAATGTACAGATAATGCAAGAGAACGATCAGGTGTTCTGGTATACCCATGTTTCTTAATGTGGCCCAGAGATTCTCATGGTTTACCCAGTCAAAAGCCTTTCTGTAGTCAATAAAGCACAAACAGATATCCTTTTGGTATTCTTTAGTCTTTTCAAGGATCCATCTCAAATCCGCAATGATGTCTCTTGTTCCTCACCCTTTCCTGAACCCTGCTTGCACATCAGGTAGTTCTTGTTCCAGGTATGTTTATAGTCTCTGTTGAATAATCTTCAGTAGAATCTTCTGGCAAGTGGGATCAGAGCGATTGTGCGATAATTTCCACAGGCAGTTGGATCACCTTTCTTTAGTATTGGTATAAACACAGATTTTTTCCAGTCAGTTGGTCATGATGTTGTCTTCCAAATTTCCTGGCAGAGCCTTGTAAGTATGGTAACAGCTGCATCTGATTGCTGTGATACTTCTATGGGTATGCCCTTAATGCCTGGTGCTTTGTAACCGAGGCAGACGGACCCGGCGCTGCAGGCCCCCACCTTACCCCCCCCCCCCCCGCACCCAACAACCCCTTTTTACCCCCCCCCCCTCCACAAAACACAAAACACCAACATTTTATGGAACAAAAAACTGGTCGCAGCTTTTATTAGCCAACAATTTAACAGTCCAATAAATACAATTTCAAAACCATACAATTAGCGGCACCCGGCTGCACCAGCCATACCTCAGCAAAGTGCCTGCCACCGCTAATCCCGTAACTCGCCACCCGGCAAGTTACCATACCCCTCTCCCCGACTTCGCCATGCTAGCAAAAGTCGTCCGAGGGTTTTGTCCGGGTCAGGGGCACCCCGCCCCCGCCCAACAGTAGCCTGCTGCTCCGGACCCCGGAAACCTCCGGGATCCCGCCCCCCCTTACCCCCCAGCTGCAACACCCCAAAAGACCCCCCCCAGCCTAACGTTAGGGAGGGAGGGAGGGACGCCGGCACCTAAGCAGCCTCCGTGCGACTGACCACGCGGAGGCTGCTCGGCCCCGATCCCCCCTCGCGCCCAAAACCAGCGGCTCTGATTGGCTCCCGTGGGGCAGCCACCCCAGGGAGCCAATCCGTTTAAATGACGCGCGCGCTCGCGCCCGCCACCGGCCGCGCGCGCCCGCCCCAACCAGGCCGCGCCCAGGGTCCCCGCGCCAGGCCGCGCGCCCGGTTAGCCTCGGCCGCCGGGACCCTGGCCCGCGGCCTTGCAGTATCCGAGGCAGGCAGACCCGGCGCTGCAGGCCCCCACCTTACCCCCCCCCCGCACCCAACAACCCCTTTTTACCCCCCCCTCCACAAAACACAAAACACCAACATTTTATGGAACAAAAACTGGTCGCAGCTTTTATTAGCCAACAATTTAACAGTCCAATAAATACAATTTCAAAACCATACAATTAGCGGCACCCGGCTGCACCAGCCATACCTCAGCAAAGTGCCTGCCACCGCTAATCCCGTAACTCGCCACCCAGCAAGTTACCATATCCCTCTCCCCGACTTCGCCATGCTAGCAAAAGTCGTCCGAGGGTTTTGTCCGGGTCAGGGGCACCCCGCCCCCGCCCAACAGTAGCCTGCTGCTCCGGACCCCGGAAACCTCCGGGATCCCGCCACCGGCACATGACCTTGTTCATGTGCCGCCCCCCCCAGCCACAAGCTGCAACCAGCGAACATCATGGCCAGACATGTATTCCAAAGCCTCCTGCCAATCATTGAGAAGTAGGTCCATGCCAACCGGCGGCAAATGGACCCCATCAGCCCGATAAAGCCCCAAACACCCCACATCCGCCCAATCATGCAGGATCTGATACCCACCCCTCGCACATACCCACCGACCAATCTGACGATTGACCTTGGTCAACCCCCGGGACCATCGACGCTGCGCACGGCAGGCCGGCCTTGGAATAATGTCTGACCAGAGCACAATAACCCCAGGAAACATTTGCAACACCAGTCCGAGATCCTCTTGCACCGCCCGGATCAGCTGCAGGCAGGACCAGGATGATAGATCGTTTCCGCCCAGATGCACCAACAGGGCGGCCGGCCACCTCGACGTCAACCCGTGGCGTCGCAGCAAAGGCAGCAGATGCGGTCACCGCATGCCTCGCACACCCAGCCATTGGACAGCCACCGACGACGGGTTCAATCCCAAATTGGCGCCAATAGGGCGGTCCACTGCGCGCAGACTAGCCCAATGGACGAAGGAGTGGCCAGCGACCCAACATCCACCAGGTCCGACACCCCCATCTGAAAAAGAAAGAAACAGATAAAACCCCCACCCAGCCACACCCAGGCATCTACAGCCGCACATACCCTTTGAAAGCGGAAGACCGCCACCTCCCAATGGCCTGGATGACCTGAGCCGGCAACCCCGCAGCCGCCGCACTAGTGGCGGCACCAATCCGAAAGGAGTGCGGAGCAAATCTAAGTGGATCTTCCCCCACCGCAGATAACGTCAGTCGTAACACCGCAGAAACTTGAAAACGGGTTACAACCCGCGAATTCGCGTGCACGAAAAACCCCACCGCACCCGCAGGTCGCACAGCAGCATACTGGAGCAGCGCCCGAACCGGGCACGTCCGAGCATCTGCACCCCTACCAAGGCATACCCACAAACCCTTACCCATCGGATCCGTTTTGGACTTAACTAAAAGAATCCGCGCCCCACCTACCCCTAGCCGGACATGACAAGCTAACAGACCCCCCACACTCCTCCCCCGCCCAGAGCTCGCAACTAGTTCCCCTATACGAAATGCCCCAAAAAAGGCCAGGCAAAAAACCGCTCGTAACAAAAAGGCCTCATACTCAGACGAAGCCACCTGCTCCAACGCCCCACAAACCCGCACGAGAAGCTCGTGCGTGATCGGCAACCGCGCATCCCGCGGAGTCGGCTGCGCCCGCTCCCAACCTTGCATCAGCTGACGCGTTAAGGCCCCCCCAACCAGGGGGGCCCTAGCCAACCGCGCTCGCGAAAAAGTGAAACCCCGCCAAATGAGCGCGCACCGCCGATCGCGAAAACCCTGCGCTCTTGGCCGCCACAATATATTGGCCAAGCAAGCCCTCCGGAGCACCCCCAGCCATCCACCCGCGCGAGCACAAAAAAGCGACCACCCGGTCGCATCCCCTCCGGTACGCAGACCAAGTCCCTGGAGACACCGAACTCCGCAGCAGGTCTAGCATCTCTCGAGGCCAATGCTCCACAATTTCTCTGGGACCACCGCTCCATCCTCGTCCGCTTCGGGGGCCAACGCCCGGAACCGCTCCCACTGAAAACGAGAAAGAGCATCAGCAATCTCGTTAGTGGATCCGGGGATGTGCCGCGCACGCACCACCACATTCAACCGCAGACACGCTAGGACCACCTCCCGCATCAAGCAAGCCACCCTCACGCACCTCGGTGTGTATCGGTTAATCACACTGACCACCGCCGCATTATCACACCACCACAGCACCCGTCTGTTCCGAAGTCGCTCCGGCCAGAGCTCCAACACAACCCGGATCGGAAACAGCTCCAAGAATGTGATATTCCTGGTCAACCCAGCCGCACACCAAGATGCCGGCCACCGATCAGCGCACCAGGCCCCCCCGAAGTACACTCCCAATCCCGCCCCTCCTGCCGCATCAGTGTACAATTGTAAATCGTCACTGGAAACTTCGCGCTCAAGGAGTACAGAAGTCCCATTGAAATCGTCCAGAAAACGATCCCATACCCGCAAATCTGCCCGCATCGCTGCTGTCACCCGAATCCGATGATGAGGTTTCCGCACCCCAGCCGTCGCACAGGCCAACCTCCTGAAAAACACTCTCCCCATCGGGATCGTCCGACAGGCAAAATTTAAGGACCCCAAAAGGGACTGCAACTCCTGCAAGGAAACCTTACGAGCCGACAACACATGGGCCACTGAAATCTGCAAGCGAGTGACTTTGTCTTGAGGCAGCCGCGCCACCATAGCCGCAGAATCCAACTCCACACCCAAAAATGTCAGCCGCGTAGTCGGACCCTCAGTCTTCCCGGCAGCCAAGGGAACCCCAAACTCCAGCGCCAGCCGCACAAAGCCAGATAACAGACCTTGGCAGTCCCCTGAGCCAGCCGCCCCGACGAACAAGAAATCGTCCAGGTAATGCACCACCGATGACAAGCCAGATTCCCGAACCAACACCCACTCCAAGAAAGTGCTAAACATCTCAAAGTAAGCACAGGAGATAGAACATCCCATCGGCATACACTTATCAAAATAATACTCGTCCTGAAAACAAAACCCCAACAATGGGAAGGAAGCCGGATGGACAGGAAACAAACGAAACGCCGATTCAATGTCCACCTTCGCCAGTAACGCCGACCGACCGGCCTCGCGCACCAGCGAAGCCGCCTTGTCAAACGAAGCATAACGAACCGAACACAATTGACGCGGGATAGAATCGTTCACCGAAGCACCGGCGGGACAGGACAAATTGTGAATCAAGCGGAATTTGCCCGGCTCCTTCTTAGGCACCACACCCAAAGGCGAAACCACCAAGTTATGAAAGGGCGGCTCTGCAAAGGGGCCCGCCACCCTTCCCAACCGCAATTCGATCGACAATTTGTCCCGCACCACCGTCGCCCAATGACGAACCGAGGGGGAGTTCCGAGCCGATGGGGCCACCACCACCCCCCTCACTGGTATCACGAAACCGTTTCGAAATCCTAAGGCCAAAATCGCCGCCTCACGCCGTCGGGGGTAAAGACTTAACCACCCTACCAACGCCTCCGCCCGCACCGGGGAAGGGGCGCGCCCGCGCCACTCACTGCCCTTTTGGAGCAGGGCCGGCCATGCCAGAGGTGCCCTTCTTGATGCACTTGACCGCGGAATGGGGACCCCCGCACAAGGAACAGCTATGCTGGAACTTGCAATCGGGGAAGGGACAGGTAGATCGGTTGAAGCGCCAGCAGACATCACCGCTCCCGACCGGGACTGCCTTTGCAGGCACCCCGGCCACCCCTCCCCGAAAGGGCCGAGCTGACCCCCCCACCGCCCCGACGCCACTCTTGGCCCCGCCACCCGAACTCACGCCAGACCTTGCCGACATCTGGGTCAACCACAGGTTAATGTCCTGTGTGCCCCACGAAAGCGCACGGCTTTCTTCCATCCGGTCCCTAAACTTCTCATCATAATTAAGCCAAGACCAGCCCTCGTGCATCTGAGACGCCTCCAGGATGGAATCGGCATACGCCAACAACATCTCGTACTGCGACGGATCGTTCTGCCCCCACACACTGGCCAAGAGTAAAAAGGAACGCGTCCAGTTAACCACGTTATGCGCTACCTTTCTAACCCGCCCGGCCTTCTCATCGTCCCTTCTCTTTTTTCTGCTTTCGCCCGAGTGCTTCCGCCCCTCCAGCAAACGGAAGATGTCAATATAGCGCCGCTTACGGATTTTACGCCTCAGCTTCCGTGGCACCCCCACCCATAATTCCGGCAAAGACACCACCGAAGACGCTCCCCCACCGACACCCACTCCCCCCCCCCAACCGAAGGCTGCTGACCCCGCCGGGTCGAAACCCCGGACGAACTACTCGTGGACGAGGAAGATGAGGATGAGTCGGAGCAGCGACGTCGCCGACACGACCGACGGTGCTTCTTTCGCGAAACCCCCCCTACCTCCCGGGACGACGCACCCCCTTCAGCCATTAACTCACCTGGCAAATCCAGCCGCTCACCCGCCACCGCAAGGTCCTCGCCATCTGCGCAGGCCAAATTCCTGGAACTCCGTTGGGCTGCCTCCGCTGTCACTCCACGCTGCGACTCCGCTCCAGCCGGGGAACTCACCCAGCTCTCTCCGCGAGCCGTGCCCACGGGCCACGAAGTCTGCGCCATAAACGGGCCCTGCGGAGACAAAAGGGGAAAAACAGGGGGGGAACCGACGGCGGACATGCCGGTGGCCAAGAACCCCCCGGCCCCGCCCTAGATGTACCCTGCCCCCCCAACATCCACTGTTCCCAAGGGGAAGCCCCCCCCTGCGAGCCAAACCCCCCGGGGCCAGAGAACCACCCCAAGGGCCCACCGCAGCTCGCCACCCACGGAGCCCCATCGAACCGCAACCCACCCCCTTGTCCCGCTACCCCGCATTCCCCCCCGACCCCCCCAACCGCCCCTGCCCCAGCATCCCCTACAACCTCCCCCCCCTCAGCTCTCCCGCCCCCGCAGCTCATCCCCCATCCCCTGTGAGCCACCAGTAGGGAGTGAACCCTTCCTGCCTACACGGCCACGCACCCCACTTCTTAGGCCCTCAGCACCCCTACCCCTCGATGCTGCAACCCCCACCCCCCCTTCACCAGCCAGCCCAGGCAACCCCCCACCCCTCCCTGCACCCCTCTGCGACCTGGTCCCCCTCCCCTTAGCCGCAGCTTTCTTCGGGGCCAGGCCCCCAGCCTTTGCCCTGCCAGGCATCCCCGCCGCAATATTATTATATTTTTTTTTTTTTTTTAAAAGCCCGAGCGCAGAGACCCAGAACAACTGGCCAACAGCCAGCACACTCACCCCGCAACTCAGCCACCGCCGCCGCTCTCCCGCCTCGCTCAACCGACCCGGACCAAACACGCCGCAACGAGGTAGGGACGCCGGCACCTAAGCAGCCTCCACGCGACTGACCACGCGGAGGCTGCTCGGCCCCGATCCCCCCTCGCGCCCAAAACCAGCGGCTCTGATTGGCTCCCGTGGGGCAGCCACCCCAGGGAGCCAATCCGTTTAAATGACGCGCGCTCGTGCCCGCCACGGGCCGAGCACGCCCGCCCCAACCAGGCCGCTCCCAGGGTCCCCGCGCCAGGCCGCGCGCCCGGTTAGCCTCGGCCGCCGGGACCCTGGCCCGCGGCCTTGCAGTTCTTTGATAGGCTTTCAATGCTGCTTCGATGACTTCTTTCATCACCAATGGTTCAGGATCATAAGATACAGGTTGAAACAGCTGTTGGTTCACTTGATCATATAAAAACTCCATATATTCTCTCCACCTATTCTTGATCTTCTCAGCATCATTCAGCATAGGACCTTGAGTATCTTGTAACATTCTAATTCGAGGCTGGAATTTTTTCTTTAACTCTCATAGCTTTAGGAAAGCCAATCTTATTGTTCTTCTGATAGTTTCTGCTTCTATTTCCTTGCATGTGTCATTGTAGTTCTTTTCCTTGTCCTGTCTTGTTGCTCGCTGGAAAACTCTCTTGAGTTCTGCAATTGTCTTTCTTTCTCCTCTGGCTTTAGCTTTTCTGCATTTCTGGGCAATTTTCAAAGTTTCTTCTGTCATCCATTTTGGCCTTTTTCAATTTTTGTAGAGACGTCTCACTTTCTTCCAACACAACCTTCTTGATGTCATTCCATAACTCTTCTGGAGCTCTGTCATTTGTATCTAAAGCAGCAAATCAAATTTGCAGGCAATCTTTAAATTTCAGTGGTATATTCTAAAGGTCATATTTTGCTACATTCATGAGTGGCTTGCCCTTTTTCAACTTTAGCTTGAGTTTGCTTACTAGTAGTCGGTGATCTGTACCACAGTCAGCTCTGGGATTTGTCTTTGTTGATGTTATAGAGCTTTTCGATCATTAACTTCCACAGATGTAGTCAATTTGATTTTTCTACAAATTGGGTGAAGTTCATGTGTACAGTAGCCGCTTGCTGGAAGAAGGTGTTTGAGATGAAAGGGGAAGCCATATTAGACCTAGTCCTTAGTGGAACACCAGATCTAGTGCAACAGATAAAGGTGTTGGGGCCACTTGGCAATAGTGATCATAGCATAATTGCCTTTGATTTAATTAGTGGAGGAGGGATAGTAAGGAAATCCACAGTACTACCTTTTAACTTTTGAAAGGGAGACTATGATAAAATGAGGAAAATAGTTAAGAAAAAACTAAAATGAGCAGTTGGAAAGGTTAAAGACTTGGAAGCCCAGACAAGCTGTATTTCACACTTTAAGAAAAATGGAAGGAAGTCCAAAAAACTGCCAGCATCGTTTAAAGGTGAGGTCAGAGAGGCTGTTGTTGCCAAAAAAGCATCTTTCAGGACATGGAAAAAAGAGCCAAATGACGAAACCTGGAAACAGCACAAGCACTGACAAGTCAAATGCAAGGCATTGATAAGGCAGGCAGAGGGAGAATTTGAGAAGAAGCTTGCTGCGGAAGCAAAAACACAAAATAAAGACTTTTTCAAGTACTTTCGTAGCAAAAAACCTGTGAGAGAGTCAGTTGGTCCATTAGATGATAGAGGGGTTAAAGGGGCACTAAGAGGCAACAAGGCGATAGCGGAGAGACTGAATGAATTCTTTGCTTCGGTCTTTACTGAGGAAGATGTAGGGATGTTACCCATGACTGAAGTGGTATTTAAAGGTGCGGAAGAACTGAAGGAAATATCGATACATCGGGAAGATGTATTATTTATTTATTTATTTACAGTTCTTATATACCGCGCTCTTTGGTATCAGTGCGGTTTACAAATAACAAATTTTCGCATTAGAAAAATCTTTTGCTTACATTACAACTATTAGATAAACTGAAGAGTAGAAAATCATCTGGGCCAGATGGTATACATCCAAGGGTGTTGAAAGAACTGAAATATGAGATTGCAGACCTGCTATTAGTAATCTGTGAACTATCATTAAAATCATCTCTAATACCTGAAGATTGGAGGATCGCCACTGTAACACCAATTTTTAAAAAGGGTTCCAGGGGTGATCCGGGAAACTACAGACTGGTGAGTCTGACGTCAGTACCGGGAAAAATGGTAGAAACCATCATAAAGAATAAAATTACTCAGCATGTAGATAGTCATGGCCTAATGGGAGACAGCCAACATGGCTTTAGACAAGGAAGATCTTGTCTTACTAATCTGTTATGCTTTTTTGAAGGTGTGAATAAATAGGTGGACAAAGGTGAGTCGGTTGATATAGTGTATCTGGACTTTCAGACAGCCTTTGACAAGGTCCCTCATCAGAGACTTTTGGCAAAACTAAAGAGTCATGGGATAGGAGGCAGTGTACTACTGTGAATCAGGAACTGGTTAAAAGATAGAAAGCAGAGGGTTGGGCTAAATGGCCAGTTTTCCCAATGGAGAAAGGTGAATAGACCAGTGAGCCTGACGTCAGTACCGGGAAAAATGGTAGAAACCATCATAAAGAACAAAATTACTCAGCATGTAGATAGTCATGGCTTAATGGGAGACAGCCAACATGGTTTTAGACAAGGAAGATATTGTCTTACTAATCTGTTATGTTTTTTTGAAGGTGTGAATAAACAGGTGGACAAAGGTGGGAGGAGTGGTCTAGTGGTTAGGACAAGGTACTTCAGGCTGGAGGGCCGGGCGTTCAAGTCCCACCTGAGGATAGCAATCTCAGGCCGGAGGGACTGGGATTTATAGTCCTATAGGCCCTCCTTGTGGTCTTGGGCAAGCTGCTTAACTTTCCATTGTCCATGTTCCCTGTAAGTATTAGCATATGTGTCTCATATCCCCTCATGTTAAATGTATCCCCCAATTGACCGCTTTGACCTGGTGAAAAGCAGGATATAAATACAGCTAAATAAAAAAAGGTGAGTCAGTTGATATAGTGTATCTGGACTTTCAAAAAGCCTTTGACAAGGTCTCTCATCAGAGATCTTTGGCAAAACTAAAGAGTCATGGGATAGGAAGCAGTGTACTATTGTGTATCAGGAACTGATTAAAAGATAGAAAGCAGAGGGTAGTGCTAAATGGCCAGTTTTCCCAATGGAGAAAGGTGAATAGTGGTGTACCCCAGGGATCTGTGCTGGGTCCGCTGCTTTTTGACATATTCATAAATGACCTTGAAAAGGGAATAACGAGTGAGGTTATCAAATTTGTAGATGACACAAAACTATTTAAAGTTGTTAAAACCCCAGAGGATTGCGGAAAATTGCAAGAGGATCTTGATAAATTGGAAGACTGAACATCAAAATGGCAGATGAAATTTAATGTGGACAAATGCAAAGTTATGCACCTAGGGAAGAACAACCCAAACTATGGTTACACGATGCAAGGTTCCACATTAGGAACCACCACCCAGGAAAAAGATTTAGGCGTCATTGTGGATAACATGTTAAAACCCTCGGCCCAGTGTGCAGCGGCTGCCAAGAGAGCAAATAGAATGCTAGGTATCATAAGGAAAGGAATGGAAAATAAAACAAAAGATATTATAATACCTCTATATCGTTCCATGGTGAGACCGCACCTTGAATATTTTGTGCAATTCTGGTCGCCATATTTTAAAAAGGATATAGCGTTATTAGAAAAGGTCCAGAGAAGAGCCACCAAAATGGTAAATGGGATGGAAGGATACTCCTATGAAGAAAGGCTAAAAAGGTTAGGGCTCTTTAACCTGGAAAAGAGACGGCTGAGGGGAGATATCATAGAAGTTTATAAATTAATGAACGGAGAGGAACGGGTAAACGTAGATCGATTGTTTACGTTATCAGAATATAGAAAGACTAGGGACATGCAATGAAGCTATTTTTTCACTCAACATGTAATCAAACTCTAGAATTTGTTACCGGAGGATGTCGTAAAGGCTGTTAGTGTAGCTGGGTTTAAAAAAGGTTTGGACAAGTTCCTGGAGGAAAGGTCCATAAACCATTATTAATAAGGGACCCAGGATATCAATGCTTGACCCAGTACAAGTATTGTGGAACCTGTGTCTTTTGGAGAAACTGCTAGGTACGTATGACCTAGATTGGCCACTGTTGGAAACAGGATGCTGGGCTTGATGGACCTTGGTCTGACCCAGTATGGCATATCTTATGTTCTTATCTTATTTATTTACATTCTCTTATATACTGCGCTATTCCACATCAGTGTGGTTTACATTGAACAAACTGAAATTACACTGAACAGGGCATTATAACTTGGAGATAACTATTTTACAGGGAACATGGGCTATGTAGGGTTAAGTGGCTTGCCCAAGATCACAGGGAGCACCTGTGGGACTAGAAACCCCAGTCCTTCCGGCCCAAGGTTGCTGTCTTCTAGTGGGATTTGAACCCCCGACCTTCCGGCCTGAAGTACCTTGCCCCAACCACTAGGCCACTCCTCCACTTATCTTATGTTCTTATTGGTCTTGCAGAATTCTATCAGTCTTTTTCCAGCTTCATTTCTGTTGCAAAGTCCATATTTTCCAACCATTTTGCCTTCTTCTTTGTTGCCATCTTTTGCGTTCCAGTCATCCATGACTATCAGGATATCCTGTTTGCATGTTCTGCCAATTTTAGCTTGTACTTGTTCATAGAACTCATCAATTTCATCCTCTTCTGCAGCTGTTGTTGAGGCATATACTTGAATTATAGTTGTGTTGATAGGCATTCCTCATAGTTGAATAGAGATTAAGCATTCACTGACTGCACTGTATATTCTATAGACCCCGTCACAAGCTGCCAGTAGTTAAACTACCGATAATGTAGCCCTCAGCATCACTGATGCACACAAGCCCTCGCATAACGACAAGCTGCAAACCAAGTAATGATCTTGGTCTGACAACTCAGTGAGATCTGTCCATCTTGGGAGACCCTGCCAGTAGTTAAATTACCAATAGCTTAGCCCTCAGCGTGCACACAGGCCCCCACAGCATGACAAGCTGCATACCAAGTAAGGGCTACTTTACCTTAACATATGTTAATTCAGAGGTCAAAGCATGCAAAAGCAATTTAGCATTCCCTATTTTTTTTTAAAACATGCTAAAGAACCAAAGGGCATGTTTACTAAACTGCTAAAGCTTAATGTAGAGTTAAACACATGCTAAGTCCATCACAGCACCCTTAAGGTGCTAAAAAGGCAGCCATGGTAAAAATCCTGTATTAACCTCAGCATAGGTTGGAGTGGAGAGTGGATGGGTTAGGAGCAGAGTGTGGGTGTTGACTGTGCATTGCATTTAATGCGGATGGCATTAGAGAGTGCTCACCATCAATGCTGCAGTTAGTGTGGGTGCACTTACCATGACCTCAGTGATAATCATGGTGAATGGCTTAGCACAGAGGTGGCTTTGGACCTGCCCTAACTGCATGGGGATATGCTAGGCACGCCTCCGTTCATTAGTACAGGTTCAGCACAACCCCCATGCTATGTTTTGGGGCACTAAAAATATCCCAAATGTGCACTAACAATGCACATTCTAAAGGCCCCTTACTCCCCTGCCCTGAACTCCTACCACACTCCTCATCTTACTCCTTTCATAGTCCAAATGAGGCAAGAGTTATCTCTTCATTCTTGCCCCCTGTTCCTGTCCTTCAATATTTTTGACGGAGAAATACTTTGTATAGTTATGGAAATGAAAAACTATGCACATTATTGCCTCCCTGGCTTAGCCCTTCCCTGGGACTATCTCTATGAAAATGTGGATAAATGTGTGTGAATTGTTCCATACTGCTTCTACTTTTACCTGCAGATAGGTTGGGCAATTGTCAAAAACCTCTTAACTGTAAATAACTATGTAGACTGGTAAATAACCTTTGAAAATTGCCCTTATTATATGGTTTCAAAGAGGTATGCTCAGGAGTAACACTGCAAAATGATTTTTCACAGAAATGATGGTAGATGCATGGAATGGTTATCTCATGAAGGTGTTAAAGACAAAACATGAACAGAAAACAGCATGTGATAAGCACAGAGAGTCCCTTGTTGAGGTAACAGTAGTAGATTGTCCTATTGGGCATTTGGACATGCTCTGGTGGCCTGATGACACTGGTCACGTGACTGATTGTTACTTTGCTGCTGTGGTGATGGCTGGCTGTCATAAATCAACTTTACCCTGTATCTCCTTGCTGTAGCTGCTAGTATCTCTCCCCTGGGCAGGCTACAAGTCCGACCTCATGTTGGGCTGTCAGCTCTGCCTCTAGCATGAGCTGTTTTAAGGAAGATTTACTTTATCCCTGGGACTGAACTGACCAGAGGTAATTCTACCATTAGGTTAAGAAAAGCAGACAACTGGGAAAGCAGAAAGTGCTCCTTTCATGCCCTGTAGCAGCTGCTTCACTTGGCTCCCAGTCAGTCCATCACCTGCATGGAAAAGGTGGGATATTGGAGACAGAATGAGAAGGTTTGCAGAAGAGAGAAGCTGGATCAGGTAGGAGGAAGACAGGAGAGATGCTGCAAAAGGGTGGGAGGAAGGAAGATGCTGACTTGGGAGTGAGGGTAACGAAGGGGAGATGCTGAATTGGGGTGAGGGGGGAGAGGAAAATGGTGGAAACGGGAGGGTATAGAGGCCCAGAGAAAAAAATAGAGACCCAGAGGGGATATGCATAGGAAGACAAAAGATGCTGGACATAGTGAAATGGAGAAAGAAGATAGAGGTGAGCTGTTGAATATAGGTGGAAGATAGGGACACAGAGGGGGAATAATATACATGCGGGAATAAAGAGATGGGGAAAACTCAAAACTGAAAGAGTGGGGAGAGATTTTGGCTACTGAAGGGTGAATAGGGACACAAAGAGGGGATGTTCATCACTTGAATATGTCAGTTTTTGGAATTTATACTTGTTATGGGGTCTACAGAGTATTCCCCATCCCTTTCCAGAAAGACTATCAACAGTACTCTTTAAAAGAATCTGCAGCCCAGAGTTCAGGGCTAGGAAGGCATGGCTCCCAGGGACAGGTTAAAAACCCAGCAGGTTGTAGGAGGGAGAGAAGCCCAGGGAACCAAAGGACCTATCCAGGCAAGTCGTGTGAAGGTAGGAGCTTTAACTAGGCCTGGAGGAAGGGCCGGGAAAAGCAGGCTGTGAAAGTTTAACAGCTGGGATAAAATAAAGCTGGCATTCTTTATTGGCTGCTGCATGTTCTGACTTTTAACAAAACCCCCTGCTTTCTACCACATGCCACGCTACCACATATGGTGGTAGAGCTGGGATTTTCACTAGCGCGTGACTGGGGGGCAACCCATGTTCCTCCAGACCTGAGCCTCTGCAGTAGGTCAGAATATTTTGTTGTGTGGACTAAGAGGGTAGTTAGGGAACTTGAATTTTAGTTAGTGCCGGGCAGGAAGGCTTTGTTTTGGCCATTAAATAATTTGTTGGAGCTGGGATACTGCAGGGTCAGCTCAGCTGCAGAGGAGTGAGCTGTGGCTGTGGTTTGCAAGGGAGCAATAAGAAGCCATAATGGAGTGGCTCCTCCAGAAGCTGGTAGAAGGACAGCAACAACAATGTCAGCAGCAGTTACAGAATCTTGTTCTGGCGCAGTGGGAGCTACAGAAGAGTTCCCTAACTCAATTGGCCCAGGCCCTATAGAGACTACAAACTCCACCCTCCAGCACAAGCATTTCTTAAAATGATGGCAGAAGATGAACTAGAAGGACTAGAAAAAGGGAGTGTTACTTCGGGAGAGAGATCTGCAACTGTGAGTATATACTTCTGGTAATTTTCTAAAAGGAATTCTTTGTATTAAAGCTAATTAATCTGTGAACCCACTATTTTTGTTAAATCAGTCAGGGGCTAGTAGCAGCAGTTTAAGTTTAAATTTAAAACACAGAGGAGAACTTTCTGGTTACATTTCATACCCAGCAGAGAGCTTGTAGTTTAAATTTAATAGTCACTCAGGGCCTAGTAACAGCAAAGTACTTTTAGTTTAAATTTAAAACATAGAAGAGAGCTTTCTGGTTACAGTTGGAACCCAGCAGAGAGCTTGTAATTTACATTTAATAGTCACTCAGGGCCTAGCATCAGAAAAGTACTTTTAGTTTTAAAACACAGAGCATAACTTTCTGGTTACATTTCATACCCAGCAGAGAGCTTGTAGTTTAAATTTAATAGTCACTCAGGACCTAGTAACAGCAAAGTACTTTTAGTTTAAATTTAAAACACAGAAGAGAGCTTTCTGGTTACATTTGGAACCCAGCAGAGAGCTTGTAGTCTAAATTGAATAGTCACTCAGGGCCTAGCATCAGCAAAGTACTTTTAGCTTAAATTTAAAACACAGAAGAGAGCTTTCTGGTTAAATTTAGAACCCAGCAGAGAACTTGTAGTTTAAATTTCATAAGAAGTTAGAGCCTAGCAGCAGCTAAGAGCTATAATTTAAATCAAATCAGAATATAGCTTACCTCAGCAGCACAAGACAGGGTACTGTGTAGCAGCCCTCTTTTAATAAGTGTTATTTCCCTCCCTACACTGGGATAATCGTAGCTTTATAGGTACTTACACATCTTACAAGACAGGAGGTGCTCTCAGGTTAAGCTCATTACCCAAATCAGTCATACATTAAGGACCTGAGATTAGTTAAGCTTCAGGTGAACAAGGTATATTACACATATTAGGTACAGTTTTATTAGTATAAATATCCATAGCAACCCTTAGTAAGTAAAGAACTTAGATCTAAACACAAACTTAAAACTAAGATGCAGACAGCAGTCCAGCAGCGGGATGGGGGCTTTCCAGTCTTTTGCATTGAGTGTCACATGTATGATTTTCTCCCAGTTGGTGAGAGGTCTTACGTGTGAACTAGGTGCAAGGAGCTCTTTGCTCTCAGGGAACGAGTCCGTCCTCTAGAGGCTAAAGTAGCAGACTTGGAAAGCATAAGACAGACAGAGAGGTACATAGACGAGACCTACAGGGATATAGTCCTGAAGTCCCACCTCCAGTCTGGCAGCATCCCTGTTGCCATGGAGGAGAGCGGTCACGTGACAGGAGAGCATCACCCTGGTGTGGCAGGAAGTGATCCTGTAACTAGGACCTGTCCTCCAGGTGATGTAAAACCCTCTCGCACCGAGGAAGTTTCTCCAGGGCCGTGTGCCCATGAGGGAAGGGTTAGGACAGCCGTTATAGTTGGTGATTCGATCATTAGGCATGTAGATAGCTGGGTGGCTGGTGGACGTGAGGATCGCCTGGTAACATGCCTGCCTGGTGCGAAGGTAGCGGACCTCACACGCCACCTAGATAAGGTCTTAGATAGTGCTGGGGAGGAGTCTGCTGTCTTGGTACATGTCGGTAACAATGACATAGGAAAATGTGGTAGGGAGGTTCTGGAGGCTATATTTAGGCTTTTAGGTAGGAAGTTGAAATCCAGAACTTCCAGGGTAGCATTCTCTGAAATGCTTCCTGTTCCACGCGCAGGACCCAAAAGGCAGGCAGAGCTCCGGAGTCTCAATGCGTGGATGAGACAATGGTGCAGAGATGAGGGTTTTGGATTTGTTAGGAACTGGCGAACATTCTGGGGAAAGGAGGGGCTCTTCCAAAGGGATGGGCTTCACCTTAACCGGGATGGAACCAGGCTGCTGGCATTAACCTTTAAAAAGGAGATAGAGCAGCTTTTAAACTAGATATTAGGGGAAAGCTGACAGTCGCCCAAGAGCGGATGGTTCGGAAGAATGTATCCTTGAAGGATACTACCAAAAGCAGAGAGGTTCCACAAAAGAGTAAAGTAGCCCAAATGCCCTCAAGTATGGAGCAGACAGAGCTTAAAGATCCTAAATTACCCATTTCTAACAATAGCCAAATTAATATGAATAAAATACATTCTCTAAAATGCTTGCATGCAAATGCTAGAAGTCTAAAAAATAAGATGGGAGAGTTAGAATATATAGCACTAAATGAAAGGTTAGATATGATTGGAATATCAGAGACATGGTGGAAGGAGGACAACCAGTGGGACACTGTGATACCTGGGTACAAACTATATCGTAATGATAGAGCTGATCAAATTGGTGGAGGAGTTGCTCTCTATCTTAGAGAGGGCATTGAGTCAGAAAGGATTAAAGTTTTGCAGGAAACAAAATCTGCTGTAGAATCTATATGGATTGAAATTCCATGTAAAAGGGGGAAGGCAATGGCAGTGGGGTGTACTATCGAGCGCCTGGCCAGAATGACCAAATGGATGATGAAATGCTCAAAGAAATCAAGGAAGCTAACAAATATTACAGCACAGTAATAATAATGGGTGATTTCAACTACCCCGGTATCAACTGGGTCAGTGTCACGGCAGGACATGCTAGGGAGATAAAGTTCCTAGATGAAATAAATGACTGCTTCTTGGAGCAGCTGGTTCATGAACCGACCAGAGGGGAAGCCATATTAGACCTAGTCCTTAGTGGAACACCAGTGTGTAGTGTTAGCCAAGAATGCTAATAAAATGCTAGGAATCATAAGGAAAGGAATGGACCTTAAATCATACCTATTCATACAACACTACCATAGCAAAGGCTATCCCATAGAAGAGACAACCCAGTCTCAGTCGGCCCATATCAACTAACCCCTACTATATAATGGCGCCCTGAATTTACTTCAGCTCAGACACTGGTATAATGGCACCCTGAATCTTCTTCAGTTCAGATACTGGTATTCTCACTCTCTTTTCAAATGTATATGTCACTGTACATACATTTCGAACCCCCAATGATGGGACTTAAGTTGTAAATAATAGTTATAATAAATAACCGCAGTAATGTACATAGTTTATGCTCAGTTATGTTCAACTGTTCTTGTAATGTTATAATGTTTCAGAAGTTCAATGTACTTTAACTGTTGTTAAATTGTAAACCACCCCTGATCTTTGGAAGGGGCAGTATATAAAAATGTACAAATAAATAAATAAAACAAAGGATATTATAATGTCTCTGTATCGTTCCATGGTGCACCGCACCTTGAATATTGTGTGCAATTCTGGTCTCCGTATCTTAAAAAGGATATAACGTTATTAGAAAAGGTTCAGAGAAGAGCCACCAAAATGGTAAAGGGGATGGAAAGATACCCCTATGAAGAGAGGCTAAAAAGGTTAGAGCTCTTTAACCTGGAAAAGAGATGGCTGAGGGAAGATATAATAGAAGTCTTTAAATTAATGAATGTAGTGGAACGGGTAAACGTATATCAATTGTTTACATCATCAGAATATAGAAAGACTAGGGGGCATGCAATGAAGCTACAGGGTAAACTATTTAAGACAAATAAGAGAAAATATTTTTTCACTCAACGTGTAATCAAACTCTGGAATTTGTTACCAGAGGATGTAGTAAAAGCTGTTAGTGTAGCTGGGTTTAAAAAAGGTTTGGACAAGTTCCTGGAGGAAAGATCCATAAATCATTATTAAAAAGGGACCCGGGATATCACTGCTTGACCCAATACAAGCATTGTATGTCTTGTGGGGAAACTGCTAGGTACGTATGACCTAGATTGGCCAATGTTGGAAATAGGATACTGGGCTTGATGGACCTTGGTCTGACCCAGTATGGCATATCTTATGTTCTAATGTTCTTATAAATTCTATGCCTATATATGCCTATATTCAGGATCCCTCGAAGACTGACTGGAAGACTCTCAGGAAGACTATCAGGGAAATGAGGAGCTCCACTTCCTCTACATCTCCTGAGAGATGTTTCATATCCAAAACAAGCTTTTAATCAGGACCGGTCAATATGGCATCACCCAGTGAGTAGTGCCAACCTCCTACAGAGGGATTATGTTGCAACATGCACATGATGAATCCTGTGCCAGTCACCTACATAGCCTGAAACAGAATGTGAAGCTATACACTAAAGGCTATTTAACCTGTTGTAGTTTTCATCTTCCATACCTTATACATAGGGCTCCCTTACAAGAAAAGAGAATAATCATGCCCTGGTCTGACAGCCAGATAGACTGGATTGGCCTGGTGGTCCAATCTACCCATGGCAGCAAAAATATGTTTACAGTGGTCTGTTCATTTACCAAATGGATAGAGTGCATTCCTGTACCCAATTATACATCTGAAACCACAGCGACCTTGTTACAAAATCATGTTGTCAGTCGGTGAGGATTACCCATGCAGGTAGGCTCTGACCAAGGTCCCCATTTTACTGGACAAATAATCAAACACATGTGGAAATGTTTAGGAGTGAAGAATAAATTCTATATAATCTACCATCCACAATCATCAAGACAAGCAGAACGTGCTAATCAAACATTACCATCCTGAAGAAGTATGTATCCACCTCAGCTAGGACTGGGATATGAAATTACCACTGGTACTGATGGCAATGAATGCCACCAGGCATCATTCTACAAGCCTCTCTCCTTTTAAAATGATGACAGGGAGAGACATTATTATTTTTCTCTTCATTTACTTTACAGAACCAGTGATGTCAATTTTACTGTACATCCTCAGCCTACGAGTATATTGTGCACCTGAGAAAGCATCTACAAAGTGCTTTTTTGCTTGCCCAGAGAAATCTGGACAGCACTGCATAAGATAGGAAAGCCTATTATGACAAAAAGGCTACCCAAAGAATATGTGAAACCCTCCCTCCACAAAGGAGGGTGTTTCAGAGTGTCGAAAGGTAAATAGTCATTTTATTCTACTAAAGAGGTAACTACTTAAGAGGTCAGATAAGGGACAGCATTAAGGGAGCTGCCTGCTGTAATAGTCATTCTGCTAGCAGAACTGGATAGTAAACATTTGGAGGAGATATGCAAATTACTGACTATGGGAAGGAGCCAGAATTAATATTTGCTCACATTTATATATTTTATTAAGATTTACCTTTTAAATCTATAGGGAATATTGTAGGGGAATAACGTGCATATACTATACAGCGTGTGGAGAGGCAAATACTGGGGGGGGCTGGTGGAAACTGCTCACTCTAAGAGTAATGATATCAGATAAACATGTGCTGGTACTAAAAAGCCCTGTGCAAAGAAAAAGAAAAAAGAAAGAGAAGAGATGAAGGAGTTTAGGATTTAGAGGCTGTTAAGTTTCTTTATTTGAAAGATTTTCTTCTCCTGAAGATGGTACTGGAATGCCTCCTGGAAGCCTAGACAAGCTGGGAGTGAAGATGTCAGCATAGAGTCTCCTACAGGCCCAGTTGGGGGTAAGAGTGAAAAGGGGCAGCTAGTCTCCCAACACAGGGAGTGGAGATGACAGCAGAGAGACTCCAAAGAACTAATCCAGGCTTGGGAATCCAGTAGCAGATCAGCTCATTGGGGAGCTGCAGTGGCAGATCCGCTTACAGAGAAGCTGCAGCAGCAGAGAGTCCATTCTGGACTAGGAGCCACAAGACCCAGGAGAGTCCACCGGCTGATCTGCTCACTGGAGAACTGCAACAGTTTTTCCTGATTGGAAAGGCATGTAAAATCCTCTCCTGATTGGAAGAGAGCTTGGAGGAGGCGGAGCCAAGGCTACAGCCTCAGCGATTGGACAGGATTACAAAACCTCACTCTTCATAAGCAGCCACCAGTCCAGAGCTACAGCAGTGGGTGAGACTTGGGGCTGGTGGGCAAAGGAGAAGGGAGAGGAGTTAGGAGACAGATTAATGAAGTTAAATCAATAATCTTTAAAGGTTTACTTAAGACACCACATATAAGATTATAGTTGGTTATTTGAACTGCATTGAAATGCTTTGGTGAACACTGTATTATAGTTTGCACTTTTATCCTTGGTTATTTTAATAGGAAAAAATGTTTCAATGACTGGTATCGAATGCCCTCTTTTCCTATGCTGCTATTTCACCTTTCTTGCTTGAATCACTTATCCTACTACTGGTTGCCATACTGCTATTAAGTACCAACCCAATACTTGTTTTTTATACTTGTAAATGAATTGGTATTACCGTTTAAGCCAGCCTTGTTCACAGAAGTGCTTTTTGAGGGGTTTTCCTGGGGTGAAAGGAGGGGAATCCTGCCCGCTAACATCTTTCTTCCTCAGGTGGAGGCACTAGATGTCAAGCTGACAAAGACTGATGGAGCCTGCCCTCGAGGGGCCTCCAGCCAGGCTGGTCCTAGACCCAGAAGCATTACCTAGGAAGCACTATATATGCAATGGGTGCTAAAGTATTTTACTACCACTTTGCCAAAGATAAAACAAAGGAGAGCAAGTTTCTTCATGGCCAGAAAGATCCATATCCAATTATGGTAAAGGTTCACCATATCCAAATACCAAAAGCTATTGATGATGGTGAAGATATCCTTAAATGGATCCATATTAATCAACTCAGACTTTGCCACCCTAGCAAATTTCAACTGTTGAATCCTACAGCTGAAATAACAGACACTAACCTCAAAGCAGAGTAGTCTGTTCTCTTTTCAGATGGAGATTCACATTGTGAAGGCCATAGCCCTGATCTGCTTGATTTAGAGCAGAGATGCCTGGTTTTCTGATTCCCAATCATAAACAGTTACACAGAAAGTGTTTGTGTTACGTGCCCTCACGAAGTACAGGTATTCCACAGACACACATACATACTAGCCTTTTACCTCTATTACACACACATATACAATTAAATATATATGTTTAGCTTACCAGCACGATGATCCAAAGCAATACCTAATACCTAACCTAGGTATGTGCCAATGCACAAAATATATACACTGGTAAGTCCTTTTTAAAAGATACTTCTCAATCTCTGGGTGACCTCGCAGCAGGGTGCAAAGTTACGGTGACAAAATATGATGAGTTCGCTGAAACGAAAGTTGCTATTGTGAATGAAGCACACCTTTGAATGAAGTTGCTGTCACTATGAACAAACATGATATTCCCAACCTCATGCCTTTGCCAGCAGCTATGTGTATATGTTTAATTGCTGTGCCCAAGAACTCTATTGTCCGGGAGTACGGTGCATCCCTCTACTACCTGGAACCAGAGCCGGTACCAACTAAAATTAAAATCTTAGATTTGTTCCAACATGACATAGACTTTTCTCGGGACCTAGGTGATGTGCTGGATTATAATGTGTATCACACTGTTGAACTTTCTGTTGACAGCAAAGACATAAAGACTGCTGATTATTTCTTTGATTCTAATTATTATTTATTTAACATTTCTTATATACTGCCTTTCATGATATCAAGGTGGTTTACATTGAACAAACTGAAATTACATTGAACAGGGCATTATAACTTGGAGATAACTATTTTACAGGGAACATGAGCAATGGAGGGTTAAGTGGCTTGCCCAAGACCACAAGGAGCACCTGTGGGACTAGAAACCCCAGTCCTTCCAGCCCAAGGTTGCTGTCCTCTAGTGGGATTTGAACCCCTGGCCTTAGGTACCTTGCCCAAACTACTAGGCCACTCATCCCTCCTTTTGTATATTGACTGTGGGACAACTTTTCAAACCACACACCCTCTCCAATTGGTGCAGAACACGGCAGCTAGAATCATCACAAATACCGCAAAAAATGATCATATCACTCCAGTGCTCCAGAACCTCCATTGGCTGCCCATTCAAGCTCATGCAAGATTTAAGGGTACTTTAAATATTTTCAAAATTATTAACAATATATCAGCTAATGTCCTTCAGAACTTAATAACCAGGCATACTAGCACGAGACCACTTAGAACCAGTATGGACAACAGGATAGCCACTTCACTTGAATTTCCAAAAAAACAATCAGACAACATCCAGAAGGGCTCCATCCCTTTATGCACCATAATTATGGAACACCTGACAACTTGAGAGCCATGAGTGACTTAAAGGATTTTAGACAAATGCTCAAGACCATACTATTTATACAATATTATGGACCTTCTTAGTGCCTACTATGAACTTGATTGCATATAATATCAAGTAACTTAATTTGTAATTTGTCACAAATGTATATGCTTCCCTTATACCTCACCACTACTTTTCCTTACTTCTACCCTATTTGTATACCTTATCATATGTAAATCACTTTGACTGAAGGAAAAGGTGGTATATAAAGCTGGCTAAATAAATAAATAAATAAATAAAACTTACACTATTCCTATTTCTGCTTTTCTCTTTGTCTTTCGATTTCTTGCATCTGCATATCATGCATGAATGATATCGATATTGTGCAACATAGCACACAAACTCGCAGGCCCTCAAGAAATACATTTAAGGAACTATGTGGAGTCTTTGTCTCAGTAATAATTCCTCATGAGATCTTTTAACCACCTCAGGGTATGACATGAACATATGTTACCAATGCAATCTTGCATCACAACTTTATATACCTCATTTACTTGTATTACATACACCATGAGCAGGGGCGGCCCAAGGGGGGTGCGGGGCCATGTGCGGAGACTCGGTGCGGGGCCTCATTTGCATAAGTGGCCTTATTTGCATAAATATTTGCATAATGTTACCATACACTAACCTTTAGTAAACATGTCTCTTAATGAGTGTATGGATAAAGAAAGACTACAAGATTTCTACATTACTATAATCCAGTGCCAACCGCCAGGCACATTAGGAACTACTACAAACGCTGCCCATTTAGAACCCATAGCAAAACCCGCCGTACCCTGACAGCATTACCAGGACTCACAAAGCACCATACCCTACCTATCAAAAGGCAACACTGCAAATATTAAACCAATACATTTCAGAGAATACTGGGGAAAAAGAACAAGTGGCAATGTCAAATAGGAATTACATAAATAGAATACCTCAGCTCAGTTACACATGCAGAACATAGACCATCACCAAACAAGGAATCACAATTTAGAAACAGGAAGGCAATAATTAAACTGGGAACCCCAAAAGCCAAACTTGGAATGTACAACACCACTGTAGAAATAAAACTATAAATTAATTTCCTCTTGTACCAAACAAAGCGCAGACGTTAATGATGCACATTTCCCAGAGCTTTCATATTCCAGTTAATAAATTCAAAATAAAGAGATATCTTTCTACCTTTG
Source organism: Ichthyophis bannanicus (assembly GCA_033557465.1). Classification (NCBI taxonomy): domain Eukaryota; kingdom Metazoa; phylum Chordata; class Amphibia; order Gymnophiona; family Ichthyophiidae; genus Ichthyophis; species Ichthyophis bannanicus. The sequence continues at coordinate 764,816,991 of CM066033.1, forward strand.
TGCATTTTTTTCAGTTGCAATTGCTCCAGCCACTTTCTTCTGGTTTCTTCATATTTTCTGCTAACTGTCCATCGTCTGCTGTCCATTTGTTCTTTCTTCTCTCTTCTAGGTTTTTTTTTCCATTCTCTCTCTCTACATCTGCTTTAACATACTAATCTTTCTCCTTTTGCTCTTTCCTCATTCCTATTTCATCCACACAAATTTTACCCCTCCATCCTCAATCCCCACTTACTCTCCCAATACCCGGCCAATTGTAGATTTTTCATCCCTCCCACACAAAATATTTTTCCCCTCTCCATTTTACTCTCCCAGCCCCATCCCATTCTAATCCTTCCTCAACATCAGCTCCCTTCTAGTTCCAGTCTCATCCAGCATCCATTCCCTTCTAGTCCCTGCATCAGCCCATTTCCAGTCCTAGCCCCCCATCAACCCATTTCCAGTCCTAGCTCCCCCATCCATTTTCAGTCTGAGTCCCTTCATCAGCTCATTTCCAATCCTAGCCCCCATCAGCCCATTTCTAGTCATTTCCTAGCCCCCACCATCAGCCCATGTCAAATCCTAGCTCCCCTCCACTCAGCCCAATTCCAGTCCAAGCCCCCCATGAGCCTACTTCCAGTTCTAGCCCCTCCATGAGTCCATTTCAATTCAAGCCCCCACCACAGCCCATTTCCAATCTTAGCTCCCCCCAACAGCCCATTTCCAGTCCTATCCTAGCTGCTCCATCAGCCCATTTTCAGTCCTAGCTCCCTTCCCTCACAGCCCATTTCCATTCCAAGCTCTCTCCCCATCAGCTATTTGCAGTTCAAGCCTCCCCTTCCACTCAGCCCATTTCCAGTCATAGCAACCCCCCAACCCATTACCAGTCCTAGCCCCCCATCCACCCACTTCCAGTCCTAACCCCCATCACCCCATTTTCAGTTTAAGCCCCCCTATAACCCATTACCAGTCCTAACCCCCATCAGCCTACTTCCATGATTAACCCCATCATCACATTTCCAGTCATCCCCCCATAGCTCATTGCCAGTCCTAAACCCCCCCCCCATCAGCCCACAGCCCATTACCAGTCCTAACCCCTCCCCATCAGCCCATTTCCTGTCCTAGCCCCCCCATAGCCCATTATCAGTCCTAACCCCCCCATAGCCCATTACCAGTCCTAACCCATCACCTCATTTCCAGAGAGCCCCCATCAGCCCACGGCCCATTACCAGTCTTAACCCCCCCCATAGCCCATTACCAGTCCTAACCCCCCCAACAGCCCACAGCCCATTACCAGTCCTAGCCCCCCCATAGCCCATTATCAGTCCTAAACCCCCATAGCACATTACCAGTCCTAACCCCCCATCGCCCCATCCCCCCCGCCAGTCTTAACCCCCCCTGCCAGTCTTAACACCCCCCCCAGCCCATTGCCAGTCTTAAACTCCCCCGCCCCCCGCCCATTGCCAGTCTTAAACTCCCCCCTTGCCAGTCTTAAACTCCCCCCCTTGCCAATCTTAACCCCCCCTTGGCTGTCTTAACACCCCCCCCGCCCATTGCCAGTCTTAAACTCCCCCCCTTGCCAGTCTTAACCCCCCCCTTGCCAGTCTTAACACCCCCCCCAGCCCATTGCCAGTCTTAAACTCCCCCCCCTTGCCCGTCTTAACCCCCCCTTGCCAGTCTTAACACCCCCCCAGCCCATTGCCAGTCTTAAACTCCCCCCCCCCGCCGCCGCCGCCGCCGCCGCGGATGGCAAAATTTAAAAAAAAAAAAACTGGCTCTGGCTGCAGCCGCGACCACCGCGGCCGCGGCAGAATGGAGTGTCCCGCGGGGCCTCCTCTTCTCTTCTCTCGTTGAGCCCCTCTGCAAAGGCTTTCAGATTCGCGAAGGGAGAAAGTCTCCCTCGCGTCTCTGTTAAGCCCGCAGGGGCTAATGGGAAATTTCCCATCAGCCCCTCGCGTCTAAAGGGGCAGATGGGAAATTTCCCATTAGCCCCTGCGGGCTTAACAGAGACGCGAGGGAGACTTTCTCCCTTCGCGAATCTGAAAGCCTTTGCAGAAGGGCTGAACGAGAAGAGGAGGCCCCGCGGGACACTCCATTCTGCCGTTGCCGCGGTGTGGTAGCGGCGGCAGCGGCATCAGCCAGAGCCAGTTTTTTTTTTAAAGTAATTTTAAAAAAAAGCAGAATGTTCTTTGCGCGGGGCCCCCTGAAACGCGGGGCCCTGTGCAAAAAACATTCTTGCTCAATGGACGGGCCGGCCCTGACCATGAGAATCATGTTTTCTCACACATCTTATATATATTAGGAGATATTCTGAGCCACGTGCCTTTCCCTGCCCTTGAACAACTTCCGCTCTGGTTATGCGTGGAATTTAGATGGGGGCGGGAAATGGGCGTTCACCGGTCCTGGACATACAGGACCAATTCTAATGTTGACCCTGTACATCTAGGGCTGGCGACATGTTCAGGGAAGTTATTCCACCTCCAGGACGGAATAACTTCCCTGGACATGTTTTTTCTAATATGCCAGGGTGCAGATGGGGCAGGAGGGGCCATGGGAAATTCCCCGCAGCCTGACTCTGGCCTTAGGAGGCCAGATTGTGAGTCGGGCTGCGGGGAATAAACATTTTTTTGCAGGCGGCCGCCATCACGGCTTTTAAATGGAGCCGTGGTGCCATGGCAACAGGACGCTCCATTTAAAAGCCCTGACTGAGTTAGCCAGGCTGTGGATGTACTTGCAGGCCAGACTGAATCTCAGTTCTGGCCTGCACGTACATGCCTGTTTGCGATTCTGATCACACAAGGTAAGACGTGCCCCGTGGGATCAGAATCGCAATCCCCTCTGTACGTCCGGTTCAGACCGAATGTGCAGAGGAGATCAGTGTCTGGGACAGAATCGGGTCTATTGTGTGCACCTTACACAATATTATGTGGCCAGCTCTGTATCATTCCATAGTGTGACTGCACATTGAATATTGTGTGCAATTCTGGTCACTATATCTTAAAAAGGATATAGCAAAATTATAAAAGGTAAAGAGAAGAACCACAAAAAGGGTAAAGAGGATGGAAGGATACCCCTATGAGGAAAACCTTAAAAAGTTAAGGCTCTTCAACTTGGAAAAGAGATGACTGAGAGCAGATATGATAGAGGTCTTTAAATTAATGAATGGAGTTGAACAGGTAAACATAGATCAGTTGTTTATGCCATCAAAAAGTAGAAGGACTAGGGGACATGCACTGAAGCTATAATGTAACCCATTTAAGACTAATAAGAGAAAATATTTTTTCACTCAATGTATAATCAAATTCTGGAATTCATTACCGGAGGATGTAGTTAAAGCTGTTAGAGTAGCTGGGTTTATAAAAGGTTTGGACAAGTTCCTGGAAGAAAGGTCCATAAATCATTAGTAAAGAGAACCTGAGAAATCCACTGTTTGCCCCAATACAAGCGCTGTGAAACTTGTGTGTCTTTTTGGGAAACTGCCAGGTACTTGTGACCTGGATTGGCAACTGTTGGAAACAGAATAGTGAGCTTGATGGACCTTGGTCTAACCCAGTATGGCATTTCTTATGTTCTTATATTACAGAAGAGGAGTTTTTGTGTCTGATTTAGGAGAGATTAGGTCAATCACAAAATTATTTACTGGGAAGTCCCTCAGGAATCCCCATTGTCCCCTCTGCGGCAGTGGATCCAAAGTACCTTTGGGATCTGGTGGCCCAGTGCTCTAATAAAATTGATGAATTAGAAAATCGAAACCGGATGAATAACCTCCGCTTCATGGGAGTGCTAGCCACGGTGCAGGAGGGTGAGCTATGTGGATATCTAGAAACAGTGCTGACATTGAGTCTTGAAACTGACTGCGGCCCCCTCTAAATTAAGCTTGTGCACCATGTGTCTGATTGGTGGCCCCAGATAGTCTTGGCCAGCTTCTTAAACTACACCCAGAAATATCAGGTTTTTAGAGTGGCTTGGGCTCATGGGCCTATCATTCACAACGGGGTACACATTTCAATTTACCAAGATTACTCGGCAGCTCTCAGCCAGAAAAAATGGGCCTATACAGATGTCTACAAATGGTTGGTTGATGCACATGTTAAATTCATAGTCTTCTACTCTGCCAGGCTTAGGATCCACCACAATGAAACAGTAAAGGTTTTTGTAACTCCTGAGTCAATCATGCATTTGTCCGGGACACACTGAGGGACTCCTCAACTAACTAACCACAAGCATATGGAGGTGGCGAACAAGGCGAGGGAACATGGGGATTCTTGCTGTCTCTCCAGTCTGAGGACCCTGTGGTTATTTCCCTTCACATATTGTGTGCTAGTTTTGGAAATGCATATTGTGTAATTTTCTTATTTCCTATTGGATCTCTCTCACCTTGTGGGCTGTTAGTGGGGGTTTTTTCTTCTTTTTATTGCCTTGCGATTTTGTTTCTGGATTTGTTTGTATTTACTGTAATTTCCCCCATTTCAAATGCAAGTGTTTTACTTGTAAGGTTTGTTGGAAAAACAATAAAAATATAAAATAAAAAAAAAAAAATGAAATGCAAATTACCCACAATGAGGAGAAGATTGCAAGGTGTGTCTTGCCACTGTGGGCTGACTGGGCTCCATGAGCTGCTATATACAGGGGAGCGAGGCTTCAGACCGGTTGAGACTGCTGAGACCCCTCCAGTATGCTAATGTTGCATGTGAAAGGTCTCAGTACTGTTTTGGAGTACTCACATCAGTTCTGGACAGATCAGTGCACATAGACATGAATGTGGACTAAGATGCCTCACTGTGAAGCTATGCATGGCATAGTTGTTTGTGTGTGGAAATTATCCGTTTGTTTGGTTTTTTGCTCAGTGTATGTGATAGCCCTCCTGATGGGAGAATGAGAGTGTTTGGAAGGGGTGAAAGTGTGGGTGTCAGGAGAAGGGGGGATAGGTATGTGTTGTTTGCGTATGTTTGTGGTATGGTGAGAACTGAATTTGATGGGAAGGGAATGATATGCATCGTGTGGTTAAGGGAGAGTGGTAGATTCGATAAATGTGGGGTAGGAAGGGGGGAACTCCTATTCGAGATCACGGGACAGGTGGACTGGAAGGAGATAGATGATTCTGCAGGATGTGTGGGGAATGAGAGGGAGTAGGGGAGATGAATTGGGAGGAGCTTAGGGGAAGGCTGAGGTAGGGGAGTCCTTGGATGGGAGGGGGAGGTATGGGCAGCATGCTGAGCTCTACAGACAAGATGGCCCTTAAATGAAGGTGACTAGTGTAGGGGGACCCTAGGCTGAGGGTGGCTCCCATATCTCATTAACTTTGCTGACCTTTTGCAGCTTGGGAGATAAGCTGAGGATTACCTCTTGGAATGTGTGTGGTCTGGGAACTCTGATCAAGCAATATAAAATCCTGAAGGCACTGGCACATCATGATTGTGACATACCCACATTCAGTTCTGGACAGATCAGTGCACATGGACATGAATGTGGACTATGATGCCTCACTATGAAGCTATGCATGGCATAGTTGTTTGTGTGTGGAAATGATCCTGTGTTTTTTCTTTTTTTTTTCTTTTTTTTTTGCTCAGTGTATGTGATAGCCCCCCCTGATGGGAGAATGAGAGTGTTGGAAGGGGTGAAGTGTAGGTGTCAGGAGAAGGGGGGATAGGTATGTGTCCAGGAGACACACCAAAATTCCGCCAAACATGCTAAGCTCTGTCGTGACTGGGTGAATCAAGTGTTTGGAGCCCCGGCACAGGGGAAGAAAAGGAACATTATAATCTTGATATACAAGGTATTCAGTTTGTTGCCAAGGTCAAAGTCGTAAACCCTGCTGGTCACTATATTGTCCCTAGAAGGGGTTCTGGAAGAGAAACCTGTGGTATTATGCAATGCTTATGGTCTGAGTGTGCCAGACACCCTCTTTTATGCCCAATTGGTCGCCGTCTTAGAGCAGCTTCATGAGACAGCAATAGTGGTAGGGGGAGATCTGAATGGGTTCTTGATCCTTGATGGATACCTCCTGGCAGGAGACTGGGGCATGCAAAGGGACTTTCCCGAATCCTACAATGGTTTTTGTGGCAGCTGCACCTAGTGGACACTGGCGGCTCTTCCAGCCCCAGGATGGTTATGGTTATGGTTTAGGCATTTGATATAGAGGGAGAAGTGGCCTAGTGGTTAGGACAAGGTACTTCAGGCCAGAGGGCTGGGAGCTCAAGTCCCACCTGGGGATGGCAATCTCAGGCCAGAGGGACTGGGATTTCTAGTCCTATAGGCACTCCTTGTGGTCTTGGGCAAGCCACTTAACCCTCCATTGCCCATGTTCCCTGTAAGTATTAGGGCTATGTTTACTAAACGTGAATAACGCGCGTAGTATGACGTTAACGACCGTAAGTGCAGTATAACGCGCGTAAACACGCGCCAACGACCGGTAACGTCATACTACGCGCGTTGACCGCGTTTAACGATCGTAAACCCCCGCGGCGCGTTAAAACAGCGCAGAAGGTGGAGAGTGGGCGGAGAGAAGGGGTCAATGGGCGGAGAGGGGGCGGGGAGAGGCTCCCCCTCACTAACGCGCTGTAATTCTGAGCTCAATTCCAACGCGAATGAAAACCTGCCGTTGAAGGCATCTTTAAAGGTAAGAGAAACCATTTCCGTCAGCAATGTACAGAGAAACCTGGGTAACACACAACACGTGAGCAGTGTGATACATGTGCACAGAATGAAATGTCACAGAAGACAATAAAAATGACCAGAGGAAACCCCTTTAAAAGCATAAATCAGCAGTTAAACAGTGATAGCAATGGACAACAAGGAACAGAACTCCCTGGAAAGCACAAAATAAAAACCTAATGATATGTGGAAGGGTCACGCTTCGCAGACCTCGAAAAGGGAAAGTCACTGTAATGGAGCTGACCTGGGAGTGTAGTGTAATGTCTCCCAATGATATCATTGTTGCCCAGCTCGGATATGGGTGTGTGGCCCCTCTGTTAGGTCCCCCTGAGGTGTATGTTCACCGATGTCTGCATACAAGGGAAATGAGGCCACAGTAAACCTTTTGCAGAGCAGAGTCCCTGACCAGCCAGGCAGGTCATACTAACACCAGGGACAGCACCATCTCTGTGGCCCCAGTGTGGTGCAATGGACACAGCCAGTGCCTGTAAGACCAGAGGGTCACAGGTTCAAATACCAGCTGGGACTGCCGCCAACCCAGTCACAATAGTCCTTACCCACCACTAAAAAGTGAAAGTAAAGACACACCTTTAATGCAGAGAACAAAGGCATGGTCTATTTTTACACCACACCAAACACAGACACCAGAAACAGGCACAGCAACGAAAGCTGAGCCCCGCAAATGCAGCCCTAGAGGGCCCCACAGCATTCCTGTCCCATGCTGTCACATCAAAGATGCCTGTGCTGTATAGCTATGCCCCACCCCCATGGTAGGCAGATGTAGGTCAGGCATATGTATGAGGGACAGCATGAAAACACAGATAAAACATGGAAAATAGCAGAAGAAAACTGTAAACATCACAAGTCAGCTGGGCAACAGTGATAGCAATGGGCCACAATAAAAAACACACTCCCTGGAAAGCGAAACCAAAAAAAGAAAAGATACTTGGAAGGGATCACGCAACGGAGACCCTTGCAAAACACATCCCCTGTTATTGGAGCATTCGCGGGAGTGTCGTGTATTGTTGCCCAATGATATAATTTTTGGCCAGCTTGGTAATGGGGGATTGCCCCCTCATGCGAGGTTGTATGTGAGGTTACGTGCAAATTGCCTACATACAAGCGATATGAGTCCACAGTAAAATGGTGCAGAGCAGGGTCTCTGACCTGTCAGGCCAGGTATCCCATCTCCAGGGATCGCATTGTCCCTGTGGCCTCAGTGTGGTGCAACAGACACAGCCAGTGCCTCTAAGACCAGAATGTCACAGGTTCAAATCCCAGATGGGGCCATGCCAATCCTGCCCACATATTCTCCCCACAACTAAACTGTGATGGAATGGTCACACCCTTATTGCTGAGAACATACACATGGACAAAACGCCAATATTTTACCACACCACATATAGGCGCATTACCCAAGAGCATAGTCCCCCAAATGCAGTCCTGGAGGGCCCCACACCATTCAGTTACCATGCTGCCCCCACTAAAGATACCTGTGCTGCATAACTATGCCCCCCCCACTGTCTGCTGATGTAGCCCATGCATATTTATGAGGGACAGCATGAAAACCTGATCAGTGCCTGGAATGACAGGACTGGAGTTGTGGAACCCTGCCGTAAAGCAGCAGCTAACAGTGACACCCACCCACCCACCCACCCACAGGCCCCATTGGCCAATGAAACCCGAAGAGGTAAGACAATTGGCCCTGCTGTCAACTCCAAAAACTAGAAGGAGCAAACCTAAGCAATGGCACCCTACACATCGGGATAGCGTCCACAAGCACTAAAAGTTGCCAATGATAAAAAGCAGAACTCATGTCAAAAGTAAAGCACATTGTGCACCTTGATCTCCACCACAACAAGCAGTCAGATGTCTGTGGTGTGTGCCGCAGGTCTGGCCCCTGACAGTGTCCAACACCCTTGGGAGTGATCCACCAGAGTATGTCGTACCACATCCATGCATGTACTGTGCCCAGACAGGTGTTGTGTGTATGGCTGCAGAACCCCCCTACAGTAGCACAATGCTGGCATAGGTGTGGGGGTGGCTGTCTGTCCAGCCAGTGTGTGGTGGCTGCAAAACACTGTCGACAGGCCACACTGCCAGCAATGTTGCCAGTAGTGGGCTGCCAATGTGATAATGAGTAGCAAAGTACCATGGGTAGAGGTCGGATAAGGCGTGGCCTGGCCAGGGTGTATATGCACAGGGCAAAGGGCAGGGACAGGTACATTTGTAGTGCCAGGCAACCACCTGCCCAGACAGGGTGACCACGGTAGATGCCGCTGCAAGCTCAGTGTCAACCCTGAATGTGCAGTGACCACAGCATGTCTAGGCTCCACCATGGTACTACATAGTAGTTCACTCATGTGATAAAATATGGGTGTTCCCCTGGGGCCCAGTCACAGATGTATCTGCTGGCTGTGTATGCTGGCCACCCAGGTCTGGGTGCAGGCATCTCTGCTGGTCACTAGCATCCTGTTTGCAGCGGGTAGGTGATGAGATGGAGTGGCCTGCAGGGGGTGTTGGCCTGCACCAGGGGAATCACAGATAGTGGTTGGGATTGTCATTTTCTACCAAGACCCAATCTCAGATTGCTCCTGTGGCAGGCATGTGTCTGGATCTGCAGTTGACTGAACTGTGGGGTGTCTGCACCTCAGTAGGACTAGGGTTAATGTCCCCCCTCCACTGGCACCTTCCAAGGGAGGTAGAATGTGCAGATTATGATGGGTGACCCTGTTGCCACCCAGGGGTGAGGGGGGGCGGTGGGGCATGGGTCTACACCTGCCCCAAACAGACAGAGATGTCCAAGGTGGTCATGCAGAAAATATCTATCTCACACAGTAACACTGCTGTGGACTAACGCCATGGACGGTGCTGAGGACCTAGGGCTGGATGCCCCACTGCACACTCAGGGTGAGCAGAGCACCCACACAATGTGGTGTTGGGCAGGTCCTCAATGCCAGTACAACAAATGGTCAGTACCCCCTATAAGGGCAAGGGGCTGTGGGGGGTGCACATGACAATTTACCCTACCATGTCCAGAAGTCTGTGGGGATGCATTCCATATGGTGTGCCTGTGTGGAGAGCTGATTAGCATGTGCAGTGCATCATGGGGGTGACTGTATTATTCAATCCCTCTGAAACCGCAGCAAGCACGAGCTTGGCAGCCATTGATAAACCATGGGACAGCACACAGTACATCTGGTAGCAGAAAGCATAGGTGCACGACACCCTACAGAGTCTGTAATATATGAGATGCCCAACACTGCTGAAACCCCTACGTACCCACACACATAAAAGAAAAGATCCCCGGGCTCAATGGTACGAGCGGCGCTACGCGCGGCGCTGCACACGCAACAACGCACGTAGCTCGGCTCGCATACGCAATGTCTCCTCCAAAAGCCTCAGCAATCCCTCTCCAATATACAGGCCAATACCCCTTCCAATATACAGGCCAGTGCCCGGGACTCGAACCCATGCTGCCTGTAACAGCGGTCATTACCGTGACCATTGTGCCACAGCTCTCTGTTAGTGCTCTGTATCGCCACATCTCCCTACTACCCTAGCAACGCACGTGGCTACGCCCCCGGCAACGCACGTGGCTACGCCCCCGGCAACGCACGTGGCTACGCCCCCGGCAACGCACGTGGCTAGGCAGTAAAAGCACTTATAAGACATGGCAACCATGTCGAGGAAGCCTCCCTTCAGCCAAAGGGACATCTACCTGCTGACAGAGCTTTTCTGCCTACGCCAGCAGAGACTCTTCCCTGGCTCGTCCAAGAGGCAGGACCTAGCCAAAGTCAGGAGGGCCTGGGAGCGGCTGGCCCACCGTTTTAACAGGAGCGCAGACTACCCACGTGAGGTAAGTGCATGGGGACAATTCAACCAAATGATGAGACAAAAGAAAAAACACCCAGCAAACCCTGCAAAAATACACAATGCACTGACAGGGTATAGCAGGTGCTGACATATCCTGCGTCCAGCAAAGCCCTCCACACACCCCTGAAAAAGACACCCCTGCCCCAAGGGGTTAGCTGGCACCCATGGCAGAGGTGCACCAAAGGTCACAGAGGTATGGTACAGGGTGCCCTGCAGGCTAAGGATGTCCCCCAACCACAAGACACCCTAGTCCCACCTCCATGGCCAATAGGGAAGGACGGGGTCCTGGACCATGTCCCTCTTAACTTACAGATTCTCCAACTGAATACATCGATGCTGGCAAGCCACACATGAGGGCCCCCCCCCCTGCACACTGACTGCTGGTGCCCTGTGTGAATAGAAAGGCCAAACCCCTGCCCCTGAGTGATCCAGCCCCAAATGAGGGCATCCCTCCCCCCCACCCTGCACACTGTCTGCTGGTGCCCTGTGTGAATATGACGGTCAAAACCCTGCTTAACACACATGTAGGCCCAAATGGAGGGCATCCCTGCCCCCCACCCTGCACACTGTCTGCTGGTGCCCTGTGTGAATATGAAGGTCAAAAACCCTGCTTAACACACATGTAGGCCCAAATGACGGGCATCCCCTCCCCCCCACCCTGCACACTGTCTGCTGGTGCCCTGTGTGTGAATATGAAGGTCAAAACCCTGCTTAACACACATGTAGGCCCAAATGAGGGCATCCCTCCCCCCACCCTGCACACTGTCTGCTTTGGTGCCCTGTGCGAATATGAAGGTCAAAACCCTGCTTAACACACATGTAGGCCCAAATGAGGGCATCCCTACCCCCCACCCTGCACACTGTCTGCTGGTGCCCTGTGCGAATATGAAGGTTCAAAACCCTGCTTAACACACATGTAGGCCCAAATGAGGGCATCCCTCCCCCCCACACAGCACACAGTCTGCTGGTGCCCTGTGCGAATAGAAAGGCCAAAACCCCTGCCCCTGAGTGATCCAGCCCCAAATGATTGCATCCCTCCCCCCCACCCTGCACACTGTCTGCTGGTGCCCTGTGCGAATAGAAAGGCCAAACCCCTGCCCCTGAGTGATCCAGCCCCAAATGAGGGCATCCCTCCCCCCCACCCTGCACACTGTCTGCTGGTGCCCTGTGTGAATATGAAGGTCAAAACCCTGCTTAACACACATGTAGGCCCAACATGAGGGCATCCCTCCCCCCCCCACCACATGCACACTGTCTGCTGGTGCCCTGTGTGAATATGAAGGTCAAAACCCTGCTTAAACACATGTAGGCCCAAATGAGGGCATCCCTGCCCCCCACCCTGCAACACTGGCTGCTGGTGCCCTGTGTGAATATGAAGGTCAAAACCCTGCTTAACACACATGTAGGCCCAAATGAGGGCATCCCTCCCCCCCCCCCTGCACACTGTCTGCTGGTGCCCTGTGCGAATAGAAAGGCCAAACCCCTGCCCCTGAGTGATCCAGCCCCAAATGAGGGCATGGGGGGCCCCCCCCCCCCACCCTGCACACTGTCTGCTGGTGCCCTGTGCGAATAGAAAGGGCCAAACCCCTGCCCCTGAGTGATCCAGCCCCAAATGAGGGCATCCCTCCCCCCCACCCTGCACACTGTCTGCTGGTGCCCTGTGTGAATAGAAAGGCCAAACCCTGCCCCTGAGTGATCCAGCCCAAATGAGGGCATCCCTCCCCCCCACCTGCGCACTGTCTGCTGGTGCCCTGTGTGAATAGCAAGGCCAAACCCCTGCCCCTGAGTGATCCAGCCCCAAATGAGGGCATCCCTCCCCCCCACCCTGCACACTGTCTGCTGGTGCCCTGTGCGAATATGAAGGTCAAAACCCTGCTTAAACACACCTGTAGGCCCAAATGAGGGCATCCTGCCCCCCCACCCTGCACACTGTCTGCTGGTGCCCACTGTGTGAATATGAAGGTCAAAACCTGCTAACACACATGTAGGCCCAAATGAGGGCATCCCTCCCACACACCCTGCACACTGTCTGCTGGTGCCCTGTGCGAATAGAAAGGCCAAACCCCTGCCCCTGAGTGATCCAGCCCCAAATGAGCGCATCCCACCCCCCCCCCCTGCACACCGTCTGCTGGTGCCCAGTGCGAATAGAAACGCCAAACCCCGGCCACGGTGTGTTCACGACACACTTGTGGGCATCCCTCCTCCCCACCCTGCACACTGTCTGCTGGTGCCCTGTGCGAATAGCAAGGCCAAACCCCGGCCCCTGAGTGATCCAGCCCCAAATGAGGGCATCCCCCCCCCCACCCTGCACACTGTCTGCTGGTGCCCTGTGTGAATAGAAAGGCCAAAACCCTGCCACTGAGTGATCCAGCCCCAAATGAGGGCATCCATCCCCCCCACCCTGCCACACTGTCTGCTGGTGCCCTGTGTGAATAGAAAGGCCAAACCCCTGCCCCTGAGTGATCCAGCCCCAAATGAGGGCATCCCTCCCACCCACCCTGCACACTGTCTGCTGGTGACCTGCGCGAATATGAAGGTCAACACCCTGCTTAACACACATGTAGGCCCATATGAGGGCATCCCTGCCCCCCACCCTGCACACTGTCTGCTGGTGCCCTGTGTGAATAAAGGTCAAAACCCTGCTTAACACACATGTAGGCCGAAATGAGGGCATCCCTCCCCCACACCCTGCACACTGTCTGCTGGTGCCCTGTTGCGAATAGAAAGGCCAAACCCCTGCCCCTGAGTGATCCAGCCCCAAATGCTGGCATCCCGCCCCCCCTCCCTGCACACTGTCTGCTGGTGCCCTGTGCGAATAGAAAGGCCAAACCCCTGCCCCTGAGTGATCCAGCCCCAAATGAGGGCAGCCCTCCCCCCCACCCTGCACACTGTCTGCTGGTGCCCTGTGCGAATAGAAAGGACAAACCCCTGCCCCAGAGTGATCAAGGCCCAAATGAGGGCATCCCTCCCCCCCACCCTGCACACTGTCTGCTGGTGCCCTGTGCGAATAGAAAGGCCAAACCCCTGCCCCTGAGTGATCCAGCCCCAAATGAGGGCATCCCTCCCCCCCACCCTGCACACTGTCTGCTGGTGCCCTGTGTGAATATGAAGGTCAAACCCTGCTTAAACACACATGTAGGCCCAAATGAGGGCATCCCTCCCCCCCACCCTGCACACTGTCTGCTGGTGCCCTGTGCGAATATGAAGGTCAAAACCCTGCTTAACACACATGTAGGCCCAAATGAGGGCATCCCTGCCCCCCACCCTGCACACTGTCGGCTGGGTGCCCTGTGCGAATATGAAGGTCAAAACCCTGCTTAACACACATGTAGGCCCAAATGAGGGCATCCCTCCCCCCCACCCTGCACACTGTCTGCTGGTGCCCTGTGCTAATATGAAGGTCAATACCCTGCTTAACACACATGTAGGCCCAAATGAGGGCATCCCTCCCCCCCACCCTGCACACTGTCTGCTGGTGCCCTGTGCGAATATCAAGGCCAATCCCCTGCACATGAGTGATGCAGCCCCAAATGAGGGCATCCCTCCCCCCCACCCTGCACACTGTCTGCTTGTAGCAGCAAAGCGCAGACAAACCACTGATACCAGGAGTCTGTTCAGACGGACCAAGTCATTTATTTGTGCCCAAGTCTCGAACCAGTCAAGTTCCAAATGGCTGAGCAAAGATTTTTCAAGCAATACAACAACTTGTATAGACTTCTGTTCCATTCTAGGTATAGAAAAAACATTTCATTGGTCCCGGTAATCTCCCGTACCTCCCGTACCTCTTCTATTGGTCCCCGGTACTGATAAGTTTATCCAGTTATGTCCCTCCAGTGGGCATGACACCTGCATACCCCCCTTCTAGTCCCAATTACAATGGTCAGTTCATCAACTTGTTACTTTCACACTTTCAAGGTTATAGAACCAATTTGTACGTGCAGAGGAGCTGGGCTCTGCAACTCATCTGTCAGCACTCCCAATTATTTCTTTGCAGATGTACTTTTTCTTATCAGTAACTTTTAAACATGTTTTTCTGTATTTTCCAGCTTTCAATACTGCAGTTCTGCTTACCTAAGCTAATTCAATACTTCTACTGAGTTCTATCTTACAATTAGCAGCATATTGGGGGATGTGCAATCCTATATGCCTCTCCACAGGCCTCATTTACAGGTCAAGCTAGCCATGCTGTCCTGCTTATGTTCGGACACTGTGGGTCACAGGCCTGCACCTGCCACATTCCCCCCTTTGATTAATCTCACCCTATTACTTAATAAGGTGGAGAATTAAATCACTTTCTGAAGAATCACATCCTGGCTAAAGGATTTCTACCAGGACTGGCTGTATATAAAGCCATGATTTTTGTTGCGGTCTTCCGCTCTACTGTACTATCAATAGTGTTATGAATGGAAACGCATACAACATGGGATTAAACATGGTAATAAGAAGATAACAGCAACAAGGATAGTACCAATATGATGAAAGTCTTAAATCCTCCCTCCATGAAAAGAGGTTAGCAAACCAATTAGGAAATTTCAATGAGTGGCCACGGTCTGTACTGGCACATAAGCATGTCTTTGCATATCTTTTAGCAATTTCTTCAACTACTTGACCTTTATCATCTATTTTCAAACAGCAATTGGTTAAGTTCAGCTTACCACATACTCCTCCTTCAGCTGCTAACAAATAATCAAGTGCTAAGCGGTTCTGATATATCGCAGTGCGCATCTGAGTACTTTGTCTAGCTAAGAGCGTGAGGGCATGACTAGTTTCATTGGTTATTATTTCAACTACTGCTTGTAAGCGAATGATACGATTGATCATATAAATTGGGGTACGATAACCATACATACCATCATCATTCCAAAGTGGCGGGTCCATAATATTCAATGATTCTTTCTGGTGGCCAATCATCACCTTGCCACTTTTCCCACTTGCCTATCTGTAAGGCCTCTCTTTTGTCTTAATGCTCTTTTGTGTCGGTGGGTAGTGTATACTGGGTATCCTAATTGTTCTCCATGTCAGTGTTTAAAAGAAAGAAAGAAGGTCTGATGGTTCCTAAGACACATGCTCCTCCCCAGTGTGGTGGGAGTGTGCATATGCTCGGTTTCCACAGATCCAATATAGGCCAGGTGGGGCTTGCCAGGCTTGGATTTCAGCAAGGTTAGTCCATAGACCTGCAAGTTCAGGAAATCTGGCTAATGGGTTAGGAGGTTCAGGATGTCCAATTCCTGACCACCATGCTATCTTCTTGGTTGTGGCATTATAGTACTTTTGGCTAAGACAGACCAGCTGTCCTACCTTTTGGGTGAACTGGGGTCCAGTTCTGGCATAGCAAAGACGTCCAACGATTGAGTGCGCTAACACCCATTCACTGGTAGTCTTATGTAATTCAGTCTGATTATAAATCATGGAATAATTCAATTCTTGGGCCTCCCATGGCCACTGATCTCCCATTTGGGTTCCGCCACAGAAATAACAATCTGTGATCTTAAGACTAGATACTACTGCTCCTGCTAATTCTAGAAATAAATTCTGTGAGGGGTGAGGGATCTCAAACTTATTTACATGCATGGCTTCATAAAAAGTATTATGAATATGATATTTAGATGACTTGTGGGCTTGAGTATTCAATCTGATATACACAATGGTCCCTGGATATATTGCTCCTCCAGCAATACGTAAACCAAACTTATATCCTTGTTTCCAAGCATGGGGATAGTGTATACGTAAGAGGATGGTGTTACAAGCATCTTTCTGACATTTATCATATGTGGTAGGCTTGGTTATAGTAGCCATTCGTTTATCTATTTTCTCATCAGTTATACCAGTGTTCCAGGTAGCATAAAAAAACACATCCCCAATACGGGCAATAGTAGTCTGCTGCTGGGGCAGTACTATAGCCTGGTTCCTTTTTACCTGTACACTTCTCCATCCCGTGGCACCTTCTGGACAACATATACTTATGGTCATTTCGATACGCTTTCTCCCATGTTACCACAGGTGGAGTAACTATCTCTATTAATAGCATTGCATGCATCAAAATTCAAAACAGCAGGTTTAGTAATGTCCTTAAGTGGTGGCGTTGCAGCTAATATAGGTCCGTCTGCATCCTTCCATCTTATTTCCATCGTGTAATAGGATGGATTCTGATGCGGATTATAGCATGTTTTAATTTTCCATGAGTGCCAAACATTTAGTTCAGTGGTGTTATAGATACACCGAGTTTACTGTCCCCTTGCAGGTATAGTAAGAATGATAAAGCAAAGTCTGAGTTACTTTCAGTCCAATTCTAGTAGAAGTAATGCAGGCAGTGCATGGAGGTAAATAATGAGTCTGTTCAAAACCTCAAAATAAGGAATCCAAAGCAAAGCAAAAGTAGAGATGCATGTCGATGTTGATTGGAGTTCTTCTGAATCCTCAGCTTGCTGATCTTGATCACGACGTTCTATTATTCTTCGTCCCGTTTGCTAATGAAGCAAGTTAACGGGTGCTGAGTGTTGATTGAAGATCCTCAGGATGTCCAGCACACATTAACCAACTTAGCAATTCAGTTGGCTTGGTGAAGTCTGGCTTAGTCAATGTAGTCTCAAAAGTAGTGTGTCAAATCACACACAAATTGGGTTCGTTGAAACAAAGCTGTTGCTGCATGGAAAAAAGCAATCCTCTTCGAAAGACTTGGCTGCTGCAAAGCCACTTGTGATGAAGTGTCTAAGCTGCTGGTTGTCGTCTCAAAGTAACTCACAAGGGTACATCAGGGTGCTGCTCTGCTGTCCACCGCTCTGGTTCAGGATTGGCGGCGGGGCTTGACTCTGCTGTGGTGGATCCAGGCGTCGATCTCGGCTACCTTTTACTGCAGTTGGGGTAGACAGGATGACGGTGTACGGTCCCTTCCAATGGGGTTCCAACGGTGTCTTCTTCCAATCTTTGATCCACACCGAAGTACCAGGCTGGTAGGGATGCAAGGGTTCCGTCAAGTTGATAGGCCAACTGGTCTTGGATCCACGTATGGAGAGTCTGCAGAACAAAACTAAGAGCTAGAAGTTCTTGTCTGGTTATTTCTGAACCAATTTGGGCTAGACTTCCTTTGATTCCCTGCACTATTGGTGGGGGGGTTTACCATACAAAACATCAAAAGTGGAAAATCCTGTTGACAATACAGGAGCTGAGCGTATTCTTAATAAATCAATTGCGAGCACTAGGGGCCACAACAATTGAGACTCCTGACAAATCTTACACATTTTGGCAATCAAGGTACGATTCATACTCTCAACTATCCCTGAACTCTGGGGTCTGTATGCAGTGTGGAGTTTCCATTGTATCTGCAAAGCTTTTGCTAACTGCTGAGTAACTTGGGAGACAAATGAGGGTCCAGTGTCTGACCCTATTACGGCTGGAATTCCGAATCTGGGGCCAATCTCCCTCCTTAAGACTTTGGTAACTTCTCGGGCTTTCTCAGTTCTGGTTGGGAATGCTTCTACCCACCCAGAGAAAGTACAAAACTAATACTAATAGGTAATGGTACCATTGGCTTTTGGCATTTCGGTGAAATCAAACTTGGAGGTTGTGCATGGGGGTCACACCTCTTGACTGAACTCGGGGTGCTGTAATAAGGCCTTGCTTGGCATTATTCTTGGCACAAGTTTGACATTGTCGTGCTATCTGAAGATGATATGGTTGTCATCAGAGGGATTGTAGAAATGTGGTCTGAGTGCTTTTTCCATAGCACTTTTCCCATAGTGGGTAGCTTCGTGGGAAAGCTTTGACAAAGGATGGTCCTAACAGTTCAGGAATTACTATTCGTCCTGGAGGTTGACTGCCCCTCTTCTGGTGGCAGCTCAATCCATCCGTCTTTCAATACTCCATTTTCTTTGTCACAATAGATAGTCCAATTCTTTGGTGGTATATCGTGGGGTCCATAGATTCAAAGGTACTGGAAAACAATGACTGCTTGCATTGGCATAGCTTGGGGGGCAATTTGTCCTGTCATAGCTGCACCATCTGTCCGTGCCTGAGGACATCTGGCACTAATTCTATTTCCTCGCCGCTCGGCAATCTTCTCCTTTTCTCTGCTTGATGTCCATCTGCAATTGCGCATGAACCAGCGACACGTGTTGGGGCCCAAACGGAATCAAAAGTAACATCAATATTCCACGGTGGAGCTTTAGAACTACGCATATTTGACTGATTTGTTGCCTCACGCGTATGTGATGGAGTCCTCTTTGTCCTTTGTAGAGAGCTACACATGTGGCATGCAGGGTAGTGAAAGGCATATTTGGAAATCTGTATTATACATTCAGTATAAGTTTTTCTCCTAACAACAATGCTCTGAAGTGCAGTGCTATCAATTCGGCTTTCTGGGCTGAATGTGCCTGAGGGCTAGGGCTGATGATTTTTTTTTGCAAACTACTTCGTGTTGGTGAGATGAACGCACGACTGCTATATCCGGTCACAAGCGAATCATCATCATCAAGGCCTTGATAAGGACTGCTAACCCATCAAACATAAATAGTTATTGTGTCAGGATTGATTCTATGGGCGACATATGTCAAGTCAGGGTCGGCTGGAGAACACAAAGGTCTCCATGGACTTCGATACAAGTTCCATGTTCTGAGGAGTTCTTCAATGATGGGTATTCAAGGTGGGCTGGATTCAGGCGCATGGCGTCACTTGCAAGTTGTATTCTGGTGCCGAAGTGTTTCACATAACATGCTCTGCGTACTTTCAAACAGTTCGGGAATGGTGTGACGCCAATCAATTGGCTTTGATGTTCCATAAAGGGCAAGTGACTGCATGTGGCACATGTGACTAGTTATGTTCTGTCCTACGTGTGAGTTTGTCTGCTTCACTCAATAGTAGCGCTTGTCAGACTGCCAAAAACTGACTCTAACAAGCCAAGGTCGGCCATCCTTTGGCCACAGGGTCCAAATTGTTTCGATAGGATATGCTACAGGTCGCTCCCAATTTCCCCAATTTCGGATGAGTCAACATGCCTAAGGCATTTCCCTGTGCCTTCCATGTACAAACAAGTGGGAAAGGTTGTGTGGATCCATTCTGGTAATCCCACAGTGCGTGATGGTGATGACATTAATTATTCTTTTAACTTTTGGAAAGGCCCTATGTGTCCGTGCTCACAAGTCCCCACGTCCCAGTGGGTGAATTCTCTTCTCCTTTTTGTGGCTTTATACAGTGGTTTGTGGCAATATTGGGCAAAGTTGGGTATCAACATTCGGCACATATTCCTGGCGGCTTCCACAGAAAGCGCTCATGACTTGCTTGCTGGTTGTTGGAGGTTGGAATTCTACCATACTGCTTCTTTTATTTCCCTCTGCCTAAAATCTATCTGTGACTTCCTGTGGGTGATGATACGGAAAAACCCAGGTATTTCACTTCTTTTTGGCATAAGCGGTGCTTTTCGGACTCTGGAAACCTTTGTCAGTCCAGTTCCGCCTAGATAACTGCAAGAGATCTTTGGTTGGCTAGATACCTTCACCTCTTTCTGAGTACAGGCAGCTGACTTCAAAAACCAACGATCATCCACGGTCATGTGGGGAGAAGCACTCTCTTCCCCAGCAGGGCTTACTGCGATAGCGTGAAAGGGTACTAAGGATCCAGATGCTTGGGCAGCACTAAGAGAATGGTGAGAGCGTACATTCTTGAATCCTTGGGGAATAAATCTTGTCCAGGTAGAGTTGGCCCCATCTTCCAAGGAGATGGAGGTCCTGCCATTCGAATGCAGACACGGCAACAATATTTGGCTATGACAGCGGGCCATAATCCTTATGCCAAAAAGAATGCCATCTTGTCAAATCCAGTCACAGTGAACAGAAGGTGATAGGCTTCAGCAGGTATCAAGTCCTATGGAGGGAGTTTGTAAGGATTGGGTTACGACTGGATGTAATGGTCTCAGCATGCAATTAACATTTACTCTTCTCAAATCATTTTGCACTGGTGCGATTAATCATCTGTCCCAGGACTTCTTTACTGGTAAAAGTGGAGTTGTTCCATGGGGAATTGGCCATACTTTTAGTAGGCCATACATCAAGCACATGCTTTGTAAGGGTGGCGAATGAAATGCCTTCACATTGCAGGCTATTGGGAGAGGGGGTTCTTTGTTGTGGGAATGTTCCTTGTCATCTTTTTATCTGTGTTGAAGTGCACTGGTGTAGCGCTAGAAGCTTGAGGCGTTACCAAGCACTGGAGCTATATGTTTGGCTAGGCATCAAGCTGGGGGGCCTAGCCTTCTGCCATACATCAGCTCCAGGTGGTGCAATCAAGAACTTTTCAAAGTTTGTTCAAAATAGGATTATACTTGCAGTGGAGAACGAATCAATCACATGTAGATATCTCCAAGTTCTTGCATCTCGTGGGGAACTGTCAGCAGCATCATTCTGACTCCAGGGTTTGGTTTGGGGAGCTTTACGATGTCATTTGCCATTTCTCCTTGCTCAGAGAAAGAATATTTGTGCTTTGAAGCTTGGTCCTAACATATCTCGTCCAGTAGATGATGTCGTGGCACTGGACGATCAGTCGGGGCCAATTGTAAAGGAATTGCTGAGTTACTTGCTGTCCTCCCATCAGGACTGCATAATTCCGGTTTTGAAGCGTAGAAAGACTGTGTGGCTTTGGCACCAGTTGCTCCTATATGGATGAGTAGACTGAGACTTTGTTTTCGTTTTTGTACGCGCGCAAATGGGGGCTATCAGCTTTTTGGTCTATTACTGGAATGTTGTGTCTCCGCTGCTAAGTATCAACCAATAAAAGTCACCCATAATTTAGGTCTCACATATTGTCAGTCCGACCAAATAGGCTCCTTGGAGAGACACCTAACGAAGCAAACTTGGAGCCCGGTCTGTCCTAATCCGAGCGTCATTAGATCAATAATGGGCTGGTGTTGTGGCCAATGCTTGAATGGTTCCTCCTCTCTCTCGCTGGAATTGTTCTCAGCATTGGCTTCCTCCTCGGCTTCGGGGATAGCTTCGTCTTTCTTCTCGCCACATGATGGCTGCTGTCGTCATCATGCTGGGCGGTTCTTCGAGTTGCTGGGCACATATCTCTCCAATGTACTTACTCTCTGCAATAGCAGCCGCATCTTGGTTCAACCCTAGTCTCTTGGGTCCGGCCTCCGCCTTGACCCCGCTCCTCTTCCCTCTGCTCCTTCGACTAGGGACACCTCCCCTTTTCTGTTTCCACTATGGCCGCAGCCAAAAAAATCAGCTGTTCTTCTTCATCCTTTCTATCACATTCTCTCTGTCTTTCACGTATCACGATTCACATACACTTTATGAGCGACTTCAATAACTGGTTGCATCATGCCCGCAAACCCTTCTAACGTCTGTTAATTTGCGTCTAATGTCTGGTTCGAGACTGGTTTACAAAAGCAGAATTCACCATACATAAACTTCCTGTGCGGCTCGGGATCATAGGGAGTATACATTCTGTATGCTTCAGTTAATCTTTCCATAAAAATCTGCTGGGCTTTCCTATCTATCCATCTGGAATAACTCCTGTAACTTTGGAAAGGTTCATGGCTTTACTGGCCCCCCTTTTCAGGGCTGGTAAAAAGCCTTGGCGGAAATACGGGCTAGGGCTGTGGATCCTTCATCTGTATTTGGATCCCATTGGGGATCTTCATTCGGGAATTCTCTCTGAGATGCTTCCCTACGGTATCTATTATATTCTGTCCCTGTGCCGGAGCTGACCAGGGTTTTCTGCCATCCATTCAATAGCTGCCTTTTCTAATCTTGCTCGTTATTCTGTAGTGAATAGGGGTCGGTCAGGAGAGCTGACGGCAATCTGGCCAAGTGGGTTGGTGAGTTTCCATAATACTAGTTACTAATTCTGTCAGCTCCTGGGGCTTACTAGTATAGGAGGCATAGTGCGAACTCCAATTTAATAAATCATGTTGTAGAGAAAGGGAAATACACATAAGTTAGGGGTTCCCGCTACCACTCCTACATCATCATCATGCTTTACGGGCACTCACGGTACTTGCCGTAAGGGCAAACAAGTTTAGCAGCTGCTAATGGCGTGTCTTTTGGGATTCTAAGGGTTATTGTTGTTGCCTTTGCAGGAGTCACTTTCTTTTTCTTTCACAAACAGGTTTTGCTTTGGGTTTCTCTCCTAATGGCGTACTAGTGCTAACGCTAGCTTTCTCAATATTTGTACATTTTCCTCCTCATCTGGGGGATTCTCTCTTTCTCCGCATTCTTCAGTTCATCCGCGTCTGACTCGATTTTTAGGATCCTATCTTCTTTTCTCGCTAATTCTTCCGTTTTCTCTGTCTTCCCAGGAGGGCGTGAAGGGATCAGGGGTTGGGTCCAGCCTCGGCTTCTGGCCGTCTCTGGGGTTTCTGGGGCAGGACCGCCGGGGCTACTCCAACTGGACCTGGGGTTCGGGGCATTGCCTGAGAGTTATTTCTGGGGAATCAGGATCTGCCAGGATGGGCTTCTGTCTGGCTTTCTTATCCTGCTCTTTGAATTCTAGGGCTGTTCCATTTTCTGTCTAGAATCTGCTTTAAGCTTAACATTATTCTGCACTGTTCCTCATAACAGCGCTGCGCCAAAGGGGCCGGGCGGAATCTTCACAAATACTTAACCAGGCATCGATCTATATAGGGGGGTAGGCTGGTCGGGGTGCGCTAATCCGCACTCTACGGTGTATTGACTGATTAATTCTCTACTGTGAACGGTCCCTCTCGGGGCCAGATGAGGGTCTAGATAGGGCCACTCTCCTAGTACACAAAATCTTGCAACCGGGCCTGCTGGTAATTTTTATACCATAATATCCTGAATATCCCTCTTTAAAATGTGCGATCATACATGCTAATGGAGGGTTTATAGTAGACACCGACCCTCCCATTTCGATGTGGTGCGCGCAACAACAGACAGAAGGGAAAGGAGGAGGACAGCCCCCCCCCCGTGGGGTTAAGGGGTCCTCACGGCACTGTAAACGTATAAGGAGTACAAATAACAATACAAGACGACAATCGCTTCACCCTTTTCGCGACCTCAACTCGGTCTCCCCGTCAGGAAATGCAGTACTCAGGGGTCCGCCTTCACTTCGTCCGTGATGCCAGACCTCTCCATGCACACTTCGTTCACACAATCATGCTAGCAACGTATCCCAGAAATGCATTCGTTTCGATTGGTATTCTGACTAGTCTTTTCCAATTTCCCAATTACAAAAAGGATGAGGGTTTCACCCAGCGAAACATTCCAATGCCAGGGTACTCGGCTCTTCCTTGAGAGGTTGATCATGCTCTCTTACCAGTTCCCAAGATCTCGAGATTACAAATTCCAAAATTCCAAGTTCCAATGGGCAGAGGAGTACTGCGCTTTCTATGCTGTATAGACCCAAAATCAAAACGTACCTCACCGAGATCCGGTCCTCAAACTTCCCAAGCAGGCGCATTGAGTTGGACCCTCGGGACTCCCCTCAAATCGGGGGCTCGAGGCGTTGACTCCAGCCAGGGCCTCGTCACCCGCAGAGGTCCGACCAGCTCCCTCCGAATACAAGGGACCGGTGGCGCCAGGGCAGCAGCCCGCGTCGGGAAAGGGACTCGATCACGGCAGGACCAAGCCTATAGAGGCGGAAAGTCGTGGTATATTGCCCTATATACTACTTTGATTCCACAACTTCCCGGCCAACGCCCCAGGAAATAATGTAGAAGGCAAAGCGCAGACAAACCAACAGATTACAGGAGTCTGTTTCCAGAAGGTCCAAATCATTTATTTGGGCACAAGTCTCGAACCAATCAATTTCCAAACTGGCCTGGAGCAACAGTTTTCAATCATTACAACAACTTTCATAGACTTCTGTTCAATTCTAGGGATAGAAAAACATTTCATTGGTCCCGGTAATCTCCCGTAACCTACACGTACCGTATTCTCGTCCCGGTACTGAGAAGTTTATCCAGTTATGTCCCTCCAGTGGGCATGGAACCTGCATACCCCCCTTATAGTCCCACTTACAATGGTCAGTTCATAAACTTGTTACTTTTACCACTTTCAAGGTTATAGAAACCAATTTGTCAAGTGCAGAGGAGCTGGGCTCTGCAACTCATCTGTCAGCACTCCCAATTATGTCTTTGCAAGATGTACTTTTTCTTATCAGTAACTTTTACGACAGGTTGTTCTGTATTTTTCCATCTTTTCAATTATGCAGTTCTGCTTACCTAAGCTAATTTCAATACTTTCTACTGATGTCTATATTACAATAGCAGCATATTGGGGGATGTGCAATCCTATTAGCCTCTCCACAGGCCTCATTTACAGGTCAAGCTAGCCATGCTGGCCTGCTTATGTTCGGACACTGTGGGTCACAGGGCCTGCACCGGCCACATGATGGTGCCCCTGTGCAAATATGAAGGTCAAAACCATGCTTAACACACATGTAGGCCCAACATGAGGGCATCCCTCCCCCCCACCATGCACACTGTTCTGCTGGTGACCGCTGTCGTGAATATGAAGGTCACAAACCCTGCTTAACACACAGGTAGGACCAAATGAGGGCATCCCTCCCCCCCCACACTGCAAAATGTCTGCTGTGCGAATAGAAAAGGCCAAAACCTGCCCTGTGCGAATATGAAGGTCAAAACATGTCTGCTGGTGACCTGTGCGGAATAGCGAAGGTCCAAAACCATGTAGGCCACATGGAGGCACAATGAGGGCATCCCCCCCCCCACCACTGCACACTGTCTGCTGGGTGCCCTGTGCGAATAGAAAGGCCAAAAAAAAACATGCTTAACCAGCCCCAAATGAGGGCATCCCTCCCCCCACCCACCATGCACTGGCTGCTGGGGCCCTGGGTAGTGAAGAGAAAGGCCAAAACCCTTTGCCCCTGAAGTGATCCAGCCCCAAATGAGGGCATCCCTGCAACAAACCTGACACACTGTCTGATGGTGCCCTGTGTGAATGATGAAGGTCAAAACCATGCTTAACACACCGTAGGCCCAAATGAGGGCATCCCTCCCCAACCCTGCACACTCTGGCTGCTGGGTTTGCCCCTGTGTGACTGTGAAACGGTCAAAACCCCTGCCCCTGAGTGATCCAGGCCAAATGAGGGCATCCCTCCCCCCCACCTGCACACTGTCCTTTCTGGTGGCCCTGTGACAACCCCGCCCCTGGATCCAGCCCCAAACACCTTCTCCCAACCCTGCCACTGTCTGCTGGTGCCCTGTGCGAACACAAGCCTTCTTAAACACACATGTAGGGCCCAAATGAGGGCATCCCTCCCCCCACCACCGTGCACACTGTCTGCTGGTGCCACTCGGAGAATAGAAAGGCCAAAACCCCGGCCCCCTGGAGTGATTCCAGCCCCAAATGAGGGGCATCCCTCCCACCCACCCTCTGCACACCTGGTCTGCTGGTGCATGTGCGAATAGAATATAAAAAACGGCCAAACCCCTGCCCCCTGAACGGATCCAGCCCCAAATGTAGGGCATCCCTCCCCCCACCCTGAACCACTGTCTGCTGGTGCCTGTGCGAAATGAGAAAGGTTACAACCCCCCCCACCCTGCCCACGTGATGGTGATCCAGCCCAACATGAGGGCATCCCTCCCACCCCAAACCCTGCACACTGTCTGCTGGTGCCCTGTGCGAATAGAAAGGCCAAAACAATGCCCCTGAGCTGATCCAGCCCCAAATGAGGAGGGATCCACTCCCCCCACCTACTGCACACTGTAGTGCTGGGGCCCGGTGTAATAGATAAGGCCAAAAACCCTGCACCTGATGGATCCAGCCCCAAATGAGGGATTCAATCCGCATCCCCCCCACCCTGACCACTGTCTGCTGGTGCACTGTCGCGAATATGACCGGTTCAAAACACCTGGCCCTGAGACACCCATGTAGCCATTGCGAACTGAGGTGTGTGAATCCTGCCCCCCACCCTGACACATCGTCTGCTGGTTGAATAATGTGCGAATAGAAAGGCCCCAAAACCCATGCCCCTGAGGTGATCCAGCCCCAAATGAGGGGCATCCCTCCACCCCAACCCTGCGACAGTCCCTGCTGGTGCCGTGTGTGATTATAGATAGGTCAAATTACATGCTTAACACACATGTGGGCCCAAAATGAGGGCATCCCTTCCCCCCCACCCTGCACACTGGTCTGCTGAGGGCCCTCTGGTGATAGCAAGGCCAATACCCCTGCCCCTTTTTGAGGGATCCAGCCCTCAAATGAGTTTATTGATAATGACTGCCCCCCACCCTGCACACTGTCTTGATGGTGACCTGTGTGAATATGAAGGTCAAAAACCCGCTTAACACACATGTAGGCACAAATGATGGTGCTTCATCCACTCCCCACCCACCCTGCACACTGTCTGCTGTTGACCTGTGCGAATAGAAAGGCCAAACCCCTGCCCCTGAGTGATCCAGCCCCAAATGAGGGCATCCCTCCCCCCACCCTGCACATCTTTCTGCTGGTGCCCTGTGCGAATATGAAGGTCAAAACCCTGCTCAACACCACATTGTAGGCCCCACCCATATTTGTATTTTTAATGAGGGCATCCCTCCCCCACACCCTGAACACTGTCCCCCTTGCGGGTGCGTCCTTTGCTTTTTTTTTGGTCAAAACCCTGTTTATTGCACTGTAGGCCCAAATGAGGGCATCCCTCCCCCCCACCCTGCACACTGTGTCCTGGTGCCCTTTGCTACTAGAAAGGCCAAACCCTTGCCTTCCCTTTTGCGTGATACCCTAGCCCCAAATGAGGGCATCCGCCCCCCACCCTGCACACTGTCTGCATGTCGCTTACTTTTTTTTTTGCCCTGTGCGACATTATGGAAAGGTGCAAAGACCACTGACCTTGAACACACATGTAGGCCCAAATAATGAGGGGTTTAATCACAGGTCCCAAACCTGCACACTGTTACTGAGGTGTTGCCCTGTGACGCATACACCCTATGAAGCTCCCTCAAATCACTAGGCCTCCATCGGCCCGATGCAGATCGACAAGGGCCGCGGCTCAGCCCCCACGCGTTGCTTGGCCCGTCGCCTAGTGTAGTTTAGGCGGACCGACTGTTGAGCGTCCCGTGAAATGAGGCCCTGTCACTTGTTTTTTTTGATCACAAGGGGCAAAACCACAGGCAAAGAGCAGTCCCAGCGACAACTGTCACGGTGATAACTGCACACACCCAACTATGTGGGGAAACTGACATGCACAGGCAGATGTGTGTAGGTGGCACACACAGTTGAGGATGGTACATGTATGTGGTGGGCACATTAATAGGGCACATGGGTGCACACATCAGTGGTGGCGTGTTT